>CM030361.1:81363746-81601246 GCA_017893485.1 Hemerocallis citrina | reverse complement strand
TGAGGCGAAGTGATTCACTGGAAGTACTCAAGGAAGTGTTCTTTTTTTTCCCACGGAAATTTATTCCCCAAAGGTTGGTGTAACGTTACAAGCATCGGAAAGGAGTTAGAAGAATAATTCAAAACTTCGAAGAAAAAAGGGATGTGCTCGGTGAAGAAATTAAGTGAAGTTCGAACCAAGTCGGGAAAGTGGCAACCAAACCCACGTAGCCTCATTTTTCATTTGGAAATCCACCATTGAAATGAAAATAAAACTTTTTGTTAAAATACCTAATCTCTTCTCTTATTACAAGAAGAAGTTACAAGGTATTTACTGGAAAAATAAAACTAAAAGATAAACCTAAATGATAAACATAAAATATAAATCCTAGTTAAAACAAACTTTGCATTTTATAATATAAGGCTTACATTTAATTTAATGGTTATTTGCAAAAAAGTCCCCCACAAATCTATATTTGCTTAGAAGTCCCTAACAATTTGGTTCTTTTGCAAAAAAAAAATCCCTCTATTAAGTTTTTTACAATTTAGTATGGTTACTAACGATTAGTAGCTAGCCATGATTAACAAAGCTCCAAAACGCCCTCGCTTTACACCTTAGATATCTCAGGTCTCACATTTTTCTTAAATTCTCATATGACAAGTTTAACATAATTTTTATATGCCCTACACTCTCCTCAGGGTTCTCTTCTAGTCCTAAAATCTCCTTAACTATTTTATAAAATCAGGGGGGAATATCATGTTAGATTTAGGAGAATTAGGAGAAAAATTAAGCAATATGAGATTTATGGAAAAATGAGAAGAATTTTAAACTATAGCCTTTTGAACTTTACCAAACCATAGATAGTCATTAACCATAGTAGATCTTCAAAAACATAATAAAGGAACTTTTTGCAAAGGAACCCAATTGTTAGGGACTTTTAAGAAAATACAAATTTGTGGAAGACTAATTGGCAAATATGAAATTTATGAGGGATCTTCACACAAAAACCCCTTAATTTAAATAAAAGAAACTATTTATCTAACTAATTCGACCCTAACTAAAACTAACACAAATTCTATTTGAACTAGAAATTGTACTGATGGTGAATCTGAACTAAATACATGCAACATATGTGGCTTGGTAAGATACAATACTACATGTGCATGTGGTGTAAAATTGTGTAAATCCATGTATAGGTGTAACCATGAACCTAATATGAACGACATGCCCTTGCCGGCTCGAATAATGAGGCACGCATGTGACATGTGTATTAATATCCCGTAAATTCGGATACTTCGAGCAAGTGACTTCATCTGGGATTCTTTGGCTGCATCACATTGGGTTATGAAAATTTTACTCAAAAAATATGGGATGAGTTTAGGTATTACCTCCAACCCGACTAAACTCGGTTAGAACCTGGCCAGAATAAATCTGTCTTACACACACGCGCGCGCCTATGCTAAATTCTATTTGTCAATATACCTAGAAAGGTGATGAGGACATCGATCCAAGATGTTTTAGGTGCTTCTATCAGTGCAGGCATCGTCTAGGATGACTATTTTATTAGCCTAGTTATTTTTATTTTAGCACTTTTAGTTGTTTTGGCATATGTAATAGTTTTGCTATTTGCACCCTTATTTTCTACACATTGGGTATATTTTGAAATTTTGTTTTGAGCCTATATATAGGCCTTTAGACTAATGAGAAGATATGCTTTTGATTGATTAAAATTTTGTGTAATTGAGTTCTGCTCTTCATTCCTCTCTTTTGTGTGAGATATTGAGAGAATATTGGGTTGTATGAGAAACCCTAGATCCCACCTCCATCTTCCACCATATACCCTACCGGCCATTCCCCCTTATTTCTCTTTCCCCTCCCCCGACACCCCCCGCCTGCCTCCTCTACCACCTCCAAACCCCCTTACTGCCTCCCATCAGCCATCCGACCACCCCTCTAACCTCCACCACCACAACCGAAACCTTCCCCCACTCTAAATCCCCAATCCAAGTCAAATCTGAAACCCTAATCCCCAAATCTTCATCCAAACCCTAATCCCCAAATCTTCATCCAAAACCTAACCCTAATCTTCACATCAAGAGAATGATCTTTGGAGGAGTACAACACCATTGACGTCGACGATTAGCGCCTTTTTCCTCTCCATCCTTGGCGGCGACACGTCCATCGAACCCCGGTAATTTCTTTCCGCTCCTCCATTACTTATGGTACTGCTTATCATCTCTAGAATATTATCTGAATTATCTGTCATCCACAAATATTGAGTGTGTGTTTTACTTGCCAATTAGCGTACGAATCATTATTGAATATCTTACTTGCCAAGAATGCTTAAGTATAATTATTGATTGTTCGGCTTGAAAATGCTTAAGTATAATTGTTGATTGTTAGGCTTGAATCTTTAATTGGGACTGTTGAACTTATTCAACTTCTTGAAAATCCATCATATCAGTCATTAGTTTTACATTATAACTTAATCGGCACTACTTGTTGATAAACTTAATCTTTTAATATTCTTAAAAAAAATTCTACCTAGGGTTAAGTTTACATCAAAAGGTGTTAAGGCTGTGGCTTGGCTAGTGGTCCACATGTAAAAACTAATGAGATGGGTGGATGTTTATTTTGGACCTTACTCCAATAGGGATTTATCCTTCTGTCATATAAGGGCCTTAGACTAATTTACAATATCTATCTGAACATATGGCCAAAAAATGGGCTTTAGTCCCCACAAACAGTACGTATCAAAGCCCATGGTGAAGACTACTGGGTTGGTTCAGGATGTATCAAGTTGTGTCAAGTTTTTGTCTGTTTTTTTATTAGTAAAAAGTTGTAGTGTCAAGTCAATAGATTGCAGAGGCTTTGTCAACTCAAAAGAATTGCTAGGAAGGCACGGTGTTTCCTTGTCAACAAGATGATTGATGGAAGACAGATGTTGAGTCAACAAGTGACAGAGCCATAGTCTTGCCATGTCAAATGGAGGACATACGTGTCAAGTGAAAGTGGCGGAGGCAACATCTAGTCAAAAAAATTGCCGAAGGCAAAAGGAATATAGTTTAAAGTGAACTATGAACCTCTGAGGTTCTCCAAAATTCAGGATTCAGATTCGAGCCAAGGTGAAGATTGTTGAGGTTGTGGCTTGACTAATTGTGACTAATTGTCCAACATTGAAAAAATAATAAGATGGTTAGATGGTTAAATTAATTTGGACTCTAGGCTCTAATGGGGTTTCCCTTTTGAGTCACATAAAGGCTTTAGACTAATTTAAACATATTTATCTGGACTTGTGTGCCAAAATGTTAATGGGCCTTAATCCCTACATGAGCTAAGCACATTCATAGACCAATTTTTATATCAAGTCTAGCAAAAAAAAACATACAATTTTTACCTAATTTTATGCTTGTTGGTTTTACCTTAATCCCTACATGAGCTAAGCACATTCATAGACCAAATTTTATATCAAGTCTAGCAAAAAAAAAACATACAATTTTTACCTAATTTTATGCTTGTTGGTTTTGGCAGTTCAGTTAGATCTATTGAATATGTTGTTACATTTTGATATTGATCTACCAAGTAGATACATCTTAAAGCTAGGTGTACGTAATCCTAATGCAATATTGGCTACACTATTAGTTGACGTAGTTGTTTCCGTTTTTTTAATACTATAAAGATAAATTTTATTTGTTGGAAATAATAAATTTAATACTTCTTGTTAAATATTAGAAAGAATAAGCTTGTTTTAAAAATCATAAATTTTCCTTCAAATCCACCCTACTTAAAGAAACCCCGCCGAACCTTCTAAGCCTGTAGGGTTGGGTTTAGGTTTGGGATAAGAAAATGCTAAGTGTACCTACTTTTTGTTTACTACTATGGTAGATGTTCATGTGAAATGCTTTTGCAATAATTGTTTGTGGGTTCAATCTATATGAGTGTAGTAGTACTAAAGAAGAGAAAAAACAGTGGTACAATTAGCATTGCCCGTTTGGAAACTACAAAACCATTGGCTATGGATCGAATCTAGTACGCAATTGTACGCATCCGGTATGGTAAAAACATATTAAAACCCCGCCGGCCAGACCTGTTTACCGCCTTCTTTTTCTACCTCTTTAACAAGGTTGCAGCCACATGCACACAAACTTTCATCCAATAATAGGATGTCCAGATGAAGGTTCAAATTTTCCACCTCTTGCTCACTAACGAAGAGGCTTATCACTAGACTATTAGGGCACTTGCAACTTACATAATTAGTTGCCTCCTGTAACACTGATTGATAAGCACTTGAATTAGTTTGGAGAGAGGTCTAATTAGAAATTGCTCCAAATAACTACCCAAAATTCTTAATAGGCAATAAGTGTATATCTAAGAGGAGATTTTTGGAAGAAAAAAATCTAAGTGGAGTTTTCCAATAAGCTGTGGGGTTAGCTGAGTAGACCCGATAACTACCTCCATTATTTCCCTTCTCTATTCTCCCTTCTCCATGTTTTTTTCGTTTTGAATGTTGAACGCATAATTTGAGAAGATGGTTCCCTCCTATCAAGTAATTCTTTCCTTCTTGTTTTCAATTTTCTTTAAATTTTGATCACAATCACAAGCTTGTGGAAGACTGAGAGAGAGATGGCATCAGCTGCAAAAAGGGTGAAACCTAATATTGACATAAAACAGAAGGCTAGGGTTACAAAGTATAAGAGAATCCAATCCAAAGGGGTTTTTGTGCATGCTAATGTAAACAATCTCATAATTGACCCTTATAAAAAAGTAGTGATAGGCAAGGAACTTCATTCCACCCTCCAATTTCTCACCATCACCTTATACAAGAGAAGCATTTCCATGACCAGTGGAAGCTTCTTGTCTATATACTCCTGAATCGAATTTGTAGTCAACAGGTTTTCACTTCGATTTTGATCTTCCTCTTTACATTATATATACATGCATGTTATTTCTAATCTCTCGGTTATATATGTTCCTTCTTTTTGTAATGAATCGTAGGTACGAAATGTGTCAGAAAATATGTTCCTTGTGTTACCTAATGCAGAAACAACAACAAGGTTTCACTCAAGAAGATAGAAGAGTTGGAAAAACCAATAGGGTTACAGAAAAAGAGCAAAAGTCATCAAGAGGTTTTCTAAAGAGTATTTGGGAATGTGTGATGCTGTAACTCAATTATATGGAGTTGGAAAGTAAGATTTATCAAGTGTAGTTGGTTGGGTTTTTTAAAATCTCTTTAGTAATCAAGCAGAATAAAGTAAAGGGTATATAAATACTAATCATCGATCGTTGAATTGATTGTAATATTTCTTTTAGGTATGCTGCAGATGCGTATGCTCTTTTCTGTGCAGGAAAAGCAGAGCAAGTGATTCCTAAGAACCATATCTTACTTCATTATTGGAAATTTCTCCTTTCCCATGACAAGGAAGAAGATCCATCAACATAATGGAAGCAATCTTCTCTATTAGCTGCTCTGCCACCACTCGGGATGGCAACGGCTAAGGTAACCCTACCCTAAGTCCAAATACTTTACCCTTACCCTAGCAGGTAATTTACAAAATCACCTTGCCCTGCCCTAACGGGTAAAAGGGTGAAACAATTGGTACAACATTTTTTTATAAAAAATAAGTTATACAACAAAAGGTGGAAATAAAGATGACTATCTTCCCATGTAATTCAATTTTAACGTTACTTAATTACATAAGAGAGGAATGATCCTTACCTCTACACTTTATACTCATTTTACATGTCTTAAATAAGTAAGTCTGTAACATATAATTGAACGGATAAATGGGTAAAAGGATAGGTATACATGTTTGTCTTTTTTACCCTTACCCTAACCTATTTTTTAAACAGGTATAAAAATTATACCCTTACCCTACCCGCGGTTAAGAAAAGTCTACCCGTACCCTTACCCTTAGGGTAACTGGGTCTACCCTTATCCATTGCCACCCCTGGCCACCACATTTCCTATTTGGGTATATTTGTGCAACTAACTAATCACATTGCTATATTGCTATGCTCTAGTTTAATTGGTGCCAACTTCTTTTGAATTTTGAACTGCAGAAATACGGGTGGCAATATTTTCCACAGAAGATTAGATTTAAAAAAAATTTAAAAATGGAATTAAGAAAGAAAAGGGGTAGAAATTGTTCACAAATATGACAAGGTTTTTTTTTTGTTTACGTGCATGTATATGTGTTGTGTATATATGTGGTGTTTTTGCTTCTCTTTAACTTTTTTTTCTTTTAATCTTTTGAAGGTCTGAATTATGGCGTATCTAAATTCAATAGCCGGACGGAACATAACTACTCAAGTAAGCTTCCCTTTTAAACATGTTTAGATGTTGCTTCGTTGCTCACTTCCTTGTGCATTTTTATCTTCTTAATTCATATTTATCCAGTTTATGTAATAAGTCCTCCTTGATTGAGTGGCTTTCCTTCATTTTGGCACCGTAACAGTGCCTTTTCCCTAATTTCAAGTTAGCTGCCTTAATTTACACTGGCCATTATGATTTTTCTTCTCTAGTTAATTAGACAAAATGTTTTCTCCTATTTTAGAGTCAGTCTCCATGAAGGACTTTTCCAGTGTAGTTTTTCGGTTGATTTGGTACACGAGGATTTCCCTAGTCATACTTTGCCAAATTTTGGTTGGAGCACCTGTCCACCCCGAGGGCCGGAAACAAGTGATGTAGCAACTTTGTTTTTGCTTCTTGTTTTATCTATTTATGTTTTTTTTATTGTACGATGGGAATAAAACTATGAGATCAACATGAAAGCAATCACACAAGTCAATCAAGGAATGCCATAAAAAAATACTGGAACACAAGTGTCAGTGTGGTGTGGTGTGGGGTGTGGTCCACTGGTAAGCCTCTTAGCTGTGAGTAAGAGGTCGGGAGTTAGAATCCCGCCTGCACACAAAAATCCCCAAGTAATATATATTTGGGGTAAAGTGTGGGTGTGTGGCTACGGCCGTATTCCTTAATAATAATGGGATGTCAAAGTGTAACAATATACAGTGTTTGATTGTACAATGGGAATAAAAATGAAACTATTATCATCCAGACAAATAAGCGCATTAAACAAGTGTATCATAACAAAAGAAATCAATCAAACAAAAGCAAATGACATATATGAAAAGAAATATTAATGCGGTATATATGCTTATATGCAAGAAATTTCAGAATTGTTTTACATTCCAGATTCTCTTACCTGCATTTACATAATAATTTGAAAGTATATAAGACAGGTAGAAAAGAAGTTAAAGCATATTTGCTATGTTTTTCCAAGTGGTTTTTTCCCTCAAAAATGGCAATCGTTTTTCGAACAGGTGCTCTTTTCTTACTCTAGTTATTTACGTAATAACAAGAGTTCATATTTTTCCAAGTGTTAATCAATTGCATAGAAGGCATTCATCAATAATAAAATGGATTAATACTGAACTCCCATTTTCAAAACAATATATGGATAAGAACTCCAGCCAAAGAAAACTGAAAGGTTACATAAGACAGTTTTGATGTCGGAAGGGAAAATAAAAGAACTCTTGACTATAACATAAAAAGGCATACCATTATTCGTTGACATGTTTATGCATGGCTTCCACCCACCGCCTTTATAAGCATGTTTCCATACAGTTGCTAACTACAACAAAAACAAAAGCTTAAGTTGCGACAAAAGAAAACCGTAACTAAAATACAAAACAGTTGAAGTGAATATAAAATTGAGTTCATGAATGTTTGCTAATTTAATATCAGCAGCATTTTAATTAAGGATACTGCAGTTTGTGATGAAGGTGTGAAATTCTGAATAGAACAAGGGATCAACGAACTCCATATTTAGGAGAAGTCATGCAAATGAGAAATGTTGTAAGCAAGTAATGTAGTAGGAAATATTTATATATCTTAGAAAATAAATAAATAGAAATATTTAAAACAATTAGGAACAACTTAACTAACAGTCAGTCCATCTTAGTTTCCATGAAAAAAAAAATCTAGAACTTAGAATAATATTATGAGTGTCGCATTATGTAACTGAACCTGACACACTTTCTATTGTACTTTTTGTCAACACTTGAGAAATTTGCACTACGCCAAAAATGATCTAAACTGTATATGATCAGCGGAACTATGGTAATGTGCTACAGTAAACTTAGGAGAACTAGATATTCAAATCCCGCAAGGCGAAAAAAAGAAAAGACTTGACAGGAAAAAAGTGCTAAAAACTTCATGATGTTAAAAGTCACTGGAAACTGGAAAGAGATACCTGTGATACAAAATTGAGCAAGAAATAACTTCTTACGGAAATAAAACTTAGATACAACACATCACGATCGATCTTTCCTAAAAAAGAACATATCAAAATTGATCTGTGCTAACAGCCATGAAAGAGGATACCAAGGATGACATTTGCGAGAGCAGAAATCGCTTAAAGTTACATGCTAAACTCCCAACTGACCCCAAACAGTACTTTAAATTCCACAATTCCTACACGAACAAATTTCATTTTCTTTTAACCTTCAGCCTTCAATTAAAACAAGAGCATTAAACATATTTTCTCCCTTATTTGAAAGCTACAAGGGATTGATGCCCTCAACAAAATTTAGCCAAAGACGCCAAGGCCAAAACAAATTCTTTTGAGTAACAAGAATATTATATTAAATCCATTCATTCTACAAAGTCAAGCATAATAAGGTTATAATCAGGAAAATTTTCAATTCATCTGCATCTGTATACATTGTGGAATATGAACCCTAGAAAGAATATGAATCCAAAAGGGATAAAAATGCCTAACTAGGTGTGTGACTTCATAGTCAAAGCACTACTTTAAACAATCGAAAAGTTGCACAACTGGACTACATTGACACAAATCTACAAGCCTACACTGCCCAATGTCTGAATCTGTAATTCAAAATTTTGGAACTTTGAAGCATTATGCGTCAACAGAGAGCATGTTTCGAGGTAGTACACTTAAGGGGTTGGCGAGCTTGCCATGTGAGGATGAGGGATGCTCAGATGCCTCCTTCCCCAAGTTTCCTGCACATGGATGAAGAGCACCGTTAGAGGGGGGCCGACATTTACCCCAGGCGTTCCCCCTCCGATGCATAAGTCATACCTTGTAAGATAAGGGCAAAGCAGATAAGGGCAAAGCATAAAGGAAATTGAGCACGAGGGGGGAGAGAGATCCCTGATTGGAGTCGGGTCCGTCGAGGAATTGGCACTCAGCACGGTCACGCTCGAGATTGTGAGGTGGAGGTGGCGGTGGTGCTGGCTGCCATGCCCTAATTGAGAGGCAGAAGAAGGATGAGAGAGGATATATAATGTCTTATATTGCAGATTGTGGAGTTTAGTTGAGGGCTTCTTAATTGGGTCTTTGTATTTTTGAGGTCATGGGCCTAATATATTAGGTCACACCGGAACGACCGGGGTAAATCTCGGTCCCCCTTTACCAGTGTTCTTCATCCATGTACAGCAAAATTTGGGAAGGAAGCATCCGATCATCCCTCATCCTCACATGGCAAGCACACGCAACCCCTCAAGTGTACTACCTCGAAACATTGGCGCCACAAGAAGGGCAAGTCCCTAAACGTGTTCAGAGCTCCCATGGCTGTGGGCAGGGCCGATTTTTTCTACTCTTTTATGTTGGTTATAAACACTCATGTTAACATAATAAATGTACATTATCACTACAGTTCTTAAAAAACCAACATATATAAGTATAAATAAATAAATAAAATGGGGGCCCGTAAAAATGGTCAAAAATTAGGGGCCCGAGGCGGCCGCCTCTCTCGCCTCTCCATAGGGACGGCCCTGTGCATAGCCTTTCTTAATGTGTCCATTTTTGTGATTAGCAAAGTTCATCTACATGTGTATTTGCTTAATTCAAGCAATGAGATATGTCAATGTAAAGCAACACTTTCCAAGTAGAATTCATGTATGTTTACAAGTCTCGTAGGTCTGTACTTCCTCACTTGCTTGGGGATTTTATATGAGCAGCACCTACATGGTTATTTCTCTGGTGATATATTAAGCTCCCCTGACAACACCCATTTGTACATATGAAGATGCAACTAAATGTCTAGTAGCTTTCATATACCCACTTTATGTTCCCGAAACCAATTCTGCAAAGCAAACAACCTGCATTGTTAGGATAATTTTTTGAATACCAACTGCATGGCCTGCCCCATGTCTAAAATCCGTTGAATGTAATCTTAAATTGGTGCTTCTAAGAGCACCAAATTGCCATGATTATTAGGGTAGTATTCTTCATATACACAAGATCTTGTATTCTTAGTGGGTTGCAAAAACCAAGCCATCTGCCTTATTAGAAGCAAAGGCATAACCAAGAATAAATAGATGCAGAGTACATGAGGTCTGGCCTTAAAGCAAGGAGAAGCAAGAATAGACTCATGCAGTGCATTTTAAGTGAGAGCTTAATTTCTTTTTCCCTAAAATTATAATAACTCCATTCTAAGAGTCAAATTTTGTATATTCTCCATTGGTTGGGCACCTAAGAAAGGACCTTGGTTTTCCAAGGAAAGATTATGGGTATGATTCCGGTTCATGATATTTTGCAGAGGAACTTTAATGAAAATGGGACATTGAATTATTAGAATTTATCCAGTCACTTTCTCAAAAGTTAAGTTAGAAGATGCTCTACGTTATGAAGTGTTAATTGCTTTATTTTGTCCAAAACAATTCTTGTCTACTCAGACGGCTACAGTCGAGGAGACAGAGGGAAATCAATAGAGAGCTATGGCTGGTCGATTGACAGATTTGACTAAGTTCATGTCTGCTCAGACGGCTACGGCCGAGGTGACGGAGAGCAATCTACAGAGAGCTACGGCTTGTCGAATGAGAGATTTGACTAAGTATTTCAGTTTGTTCAGACAGATACGTCCTAACCGATAGAGGACTACGGCTCGTCAATTTAGAAAAATTGCTAAGTCTAAAATCATGTCGGGATGTGGCTACAAAAAGCTTACCAATATGGGATTCGACAAAAGGTTTTGACCCAAACAAGGCATCGACCCAAATAAGGCTTTGTCCCAAATAAGGCTTTGGCCGAAAAAGGCTTTCGACCAAAAAAAGATTTATGCTTACAAGGCTGCAGCTCAAACAAAAGTTCAGCTTGATATAATCGGACACAAAAAACAACGATCGACATATCCACGTCCTATAAAAAAGGTATGGCACATCAAAGTTCTGATCTACAAAGTTTACGAAGAGAGGAACTCATGAGCACATACAATCTCACCACAATTGACAAAAATCTGGTTGGATAGGATAGTTGCGGGCCTTGCGGCTATTAAGTCGTCTGATCAAACAAAATTGGCAAAAACATGTTGGTCCACAATTTCTCCAAAACTTGAATACATACAAAATGATGGGGGTAGAATCATTTACATTAGCGAATGACCCCCCACTTTCCTTACCCCATGAATCACACACACCCATCTAATCCCTTACAGGGAACGATGAGCTTAAAGTCACCACCTTAGAATTAAAGGAGAAATCCCTATGACAGACAATCCGAAGACCTCACTATTCGATAAGTACAAGAACAAAAAACATTTAAAACCTCAAGGGGTTAGAACCGACCTTAAGGAATACTAACCAAGTCTTCAACACTTTGGGGCAGACATAGGCAGGAACAGAAGTCGAAAAAACTCAACAAAGTTAGCCACAACCTACCAATTGCATGTGCGAACATGACGTGCAATAGCTCACTGACCGCAACTCAACAAAGAATTTGGTCGGACGAAAAAGACCCATGTCTGTCTACCAAGGCCCGAACACTACGGGAACAAACAGACGATCAAGAACATAGTCGGACTCAAAATACTTAAGTATGTCCACCCAGGTCCGATTACTACAAAATCCAATGTGACAAAACTAATCAGACACAAAGGATTGTAACTCGCTAGCCATATGCATAGTCGTGCACCTATCTCGCATTGGGGGCAAAAACGAGGCAATCAAACACCCCATGTTCTAGGCTAAATCAGTCATTCATTAGTGCTCCAAAGTCCGGACAACGTCTACTCGGACTTGAAATGGGGGAAATATTACGACGCGACCTAATATATTAGGCCCACAACCTCTAAATTACAAAGGCCCAATTAAGAAGCCCTTAACTAAACCCCACAACACTCTATATAAGCCCTTATATATCCTCACTCATCCTTCTCTGCCTCCCAATTAGGGCACAGCACCAAATCCATGGCGGCTAGCACCACCGCCACCTCCACCTCACAATCTCGAGCATAACCACGACGAGCGCCACTACCTCAACGGACCCGACTCTGATCATGGATCTCTCTCTCTCTCTTACTCATCCTCTATTTTCTTTATGCTTTGTCCATATGTTACAAGGTTTGACTCAGGTATCGGAGGGGGAACGACCGGGGTAAACCCCGGTTCGCCTCTAATGGTGTTCATCATCCATGTGCAGAAAACTTGGGGAAGGAGGCATCCGATCATCCCTCATCCTCACATGGCAAGCACGCGCAATCCCTCAGGAGTACTACCTCGAAACAAAGCAAAGAAGCAAGATGAGGACCAATCTCACATGGGAACTTATGCTGGAACTTTGGCAAGCAACCAGGCTATTACAATCAGCTCAACCAACTTCGAAGTCTCCTATTGTTAAACCAACATGTGATCCACACTAGCTCTCATCACACCATGATACACATTGCTTCTTTTAGTTCGAATATTGGATTAACAACAACTAATAAACACATTCAATCACAGTATTAACAATGCATTGAATTAAACTCTACAAGTTACAAACTAATTAATTAATCTCAACATTTAAAATCAAAACCACAGCACCCCCTAACATAAATTCCAATCCAAATTCCCAACAAAATAAATCCATCAATCTCCAAGATCTCAAAAATAAAAAATAAAAAAAGAACTAACCCCGTCCGTTGTATTATCCGCATCGATCTCCTTCCTCAAGCGCTCATACAGCTGCGGGCTCCGATACAGGGACCCGATCGCCGCCCGCCGCGAGATTATCGCCGGCACATTATCGAGCGATACCGTCCCCATATAGAACATCATTCCCGCAACATAAATCAACGGCGCGAACAAGAAGATCGCCTGCCTCTTCAGCAAAAGCGACAGCACTACAAGAGCCAGTCTCTGCACGGCGTTTCTAGAAGACGCCGAAGGCAACCTACGACCTCCGGCGCCGTCTTTACCGGGACGACGATTGAGGCGCGGCGACCGGCGCGGAGAGGCGGGCGGGGATGGAGTGGCGCCGCCACCGGCGGATGAGGCGGAGCTCAGGCGGTTGTATGCGAGGTGCTGCATCGCTGATTGATTTTGGGAATGGAGGATTTGATCGAGGTGGAGCTTTGAGGTTTTTTTTTCTTTTTTTTTTTTTCTTTTTTTTTTTTTTTTTGAATTGAAGAGAAGGGGAAAGCTGAAAGCGTGGGAGGTGAGCGAAGAGGGCGGTGATGGGACCGCAGGTAGCACGTGATTTGGGGGTGGGATTTTCGGATGGGCTGTCTAGCTTCGGACAGTGGGGCTGTGGGCCGCCGCTATCAAACTTATTTAGGGCGTTTGCTTTTGTTGTTAGAGCATCCACAGTCGTCATGAAAACTAAGAGGATCTGCAGTCGTTTTGGTAAAAAATTGGTATATAGAAAATATAGAAATAACAATTAGAGAGTAGCGTTCTAGTCGTCAAAACTCAAAAAATGAATTTTTTTGGACGAAACAAAAGATGATCTACCGTCGGAAGATAGCGAAGAAAAAAAAATCATCAACCGACAGATCATCTGCCGTCCAACACAAAAATTCTATTTTTTTTCTTTTTATCTAGTAGTATAGTGTGTGTGAATGAATTAAAAATATATAATAAATAAATAAATAAATAAAATACACTGTGTGAATTTATTTTTTTATTTTTTTATTTTTTTATTTTTTTATTTTTTTATTTTTTTTTTAGTACAGTGTGAATGAATTTTTCAAAAAAATACAAGGACGCGAGATCATCTCCCGTCGAACAATTTCCCTTTTTATTTCTCAAATGTCAACATCTCAGTTGACTGAGATTTTTTTTTTAATAATTTTTTTTTCCAAACGGTAAATCATATGCCGTCTCTTCATTTTGTTATTAAAAAATTTTTCTCAGACGGCAAATCATATGCCGTCCGACACACAAACGGTAAATCATCTTCCGATTTCTATAATATGCATAATGCCAATTCCGTTGCCAAATATAGACGTCTATTGTTCATCGCAAACCCAGAAAATGGCTAAATAGACGACAACTACAGTGGTTTTTATCCATTTTTTGGATATATAGTCAACGACTGCAGATGCTCTAAAAATGACAAAATTGTTAAATATAAGAGCATCCACAGTCGTGTGCTATTAATGCATAAAATGTATTTTATAGCAAACGATCAGTTGCAGTCGTTTGCTATTTATGCATTTTATGCATAAATAGCGACAGTAGATTGCTATAAATGAGAGTGGATTTGAGAGAAATGCATATTACACAGGACGCAACTTCACTTTCCATCCCACGAAAAAAAAATCATTTTTTAATTCTCCGACGCAACTTAACTTTCCGTCCTGATTAAAATATATATTTTTTGCCATTTTTTCCTCGGACGGCACTTGAACTGTCGTCCTTCAAATAGCTCACTTCCCCCTTTTGGCTTGGACGGAACTCTAAAACTTAGAGTTCCGTCCAACCATTTTTTCTATTTGTTTTTCTTTTTTTAATTATTAAAATTATTAAAATAATCAAATAAATTATTTTAAAATGGCCAGAATTTTTTTTTTTGCGCGGGCCGGAACTTAGAGTTCTATCTGATGATTTTCTTTTTTTTGTGGCTATATTTATAGCATTTTACCACTGCAGCAAACAAGCTTTGCTATATGTATAATATGCGAAAATGCATATCTTAGCAAAGCACGACTGTGGATGCTCTGAGGGGTTTTAACACGTATACCCCTAACAAATATGATAATATCATATATAATCTTTACAAATGTATATTTTCGTATATACCCCTAACAATTTGGACTTTATTTCATGTTTACCCCTATGTTAGATACCACAAAGACACTAAGTTAACCATGATTTTACTTTACGAGACAAAAAGAAATCAAATTAAAATATCAAATTAGACAATCAAATGAGAAAAGATTTTATAGTTTAAGAAAAATAAATGAGGAAGCTTGTAATCTATCATTGAAAAACAAGTTTGATGGCAAATTTGGAGAAGTAACGTGAGGAAGAATATGTAGTTCGCAAAGATGCACTATTAGTTTATCCATTTCTTGAAGAAAAATGAAGAGATTTTTAGAAGAGTTAATGAGTCTCGGTTGGATTAATAATTACCTAGATTTACAAGGATGGAGAAGATAAAGTTTAAGTGGTAGAGAATAGAATATTTCAGTCATTTTTCATCAAGTCCATTTAAAAAATGAAAATTCTCCATCGTTTTAAGTTTTTTTTATCGAGAGGGGTAATTAAGAAAAGTAGCATATGTTGTTGGGGACAAATATGAAAATACATATTTGTGAGGGCATACATGAGATTTAAGTATTTGTTAGGGACATACATGTTATATAAATAGCAATTTGCGGTTTCGCTGCAGTCATGAAATGCTGAAAAATAGCAAAGAAGATGAAAAATTAATCAGACGTCCGAAATTGTTTATATATATATATATATTGTCTGAATAGTATATTTTATGTTTCGTGGGCCGGGGCTTTTGTTGTTTTTATTTGGTTTTTTTCCCTTTATTTTAGTGACCCATAGAAAATCTTATGAGTCAATCAATAATCCATAGATAATTCAATGGTCCTAATTAATCAATAATCCATGGAAAATTATATGCAATCCAATCCATAAAATCCCCAAAAAAACAATAATTTTGCTGGACGAAACAAGAAGTTCCATCAATTTTGCTGGACGAAACATGAAGTTCCGTCCAAGATTTTTTTGTTTTGTTTTTTTAAATTATAAAATATTCTAATTACATCGGACGAAATATCATGTTTCGCCCAGTCCCAAAAAATATTAAAATATTTGGACGAAACATCATGTTTTCGTCCGATTGAATAAAAATATTATAAAATATTTCGGACGAAACATCAATATTTCTAATGAAACATGATGTTTCGTCCTTTATAATATGTATCCCCTCTCAAATATAGCATTCTACTGTGGCGAAAAAATTATAAAATGGCAGAATACCGCACGAATACAGCGCTCACATTGTTAAAAAAATGCATTTTATGCATATATCCACACAACTGTGGATGCTCTTAGAGCATCTGTAGTCGTTCCCTATATTACCCAAATTGGAAAAATATAGGGAACGAACTGCTGTAGTCGTTCCTTATATTTCCAATTTTTGGGGAAAAAGAACAGTAGCCTCCTATATTTGAGAAACGATATAGGAATTTCCCAAATATAGGAATCGAAATATCATCTTGCGTCCGTTCTATAAAGAATTTCTTAGACGCAAGCTGATCTTGAGTGTGATCAGTAAAAATAAATAAATAAAAAATCGAAGGCAAAGATGATCTTGCATCTGATCAATTTTTTTTAATAAAATGTGTCGGACGCAAGATCATCTTGCGTCTGAACTAATTATTAAAAAATCTGTAAAGAAATCGGACACAATATCATTTTTGTGTCTGATGAAATTAAATAAATAAATAAAGCAGAACGGACGCAAGAAGGTCTTGCGTCCGTGATTTTTCTCCCATTGTTTTTTAAATTTTCTATGGAATATAGTCTATATGATTTTCTATGCATATAAAGTTATTTTGAGATTGGTTTGATTTTTTTGATCAAGGGATGAGATGGAATGGGCCTATAGGAATTGTTATGTGTTCCAATGCGTACAATTTTTATATTCCAAATGTGTTGGACTCAAAAAAATAAAAATAAAAAAATCAATGGTTGAGATTCAAGATTAAAAAGATCATCCACCGTTGGACCAAATTTTGGATTTCAACGACTAAAAGCACAACTCAAATTTTCTATTTCTAAAACCCAAATATGAAAATTTTGAGTCTAAACGACTACAGTTATTCTTAGAATGTTATTTGTGTTTGTTTCTGGTTTGCTAGATTTTTTGGGCATTTCAGATATGAAGTGTAATATAAATTTTTGCCCTAAAAGGTTAGGATGCAACTTTATTTTCAAAGATAATGAACAATATATGTTTACTAAATGATTGATAACATATGGGTACAACCGCCTTCAAGTTTTGAAATGTTCTGAGTAAAGTATACTTCGAAGAAAAGTTATTGCTTATAAGTTTTATTAAATTAAACAGACTATGAACAAGTATAATGTATGATTAAGAATGCTGATAATTACACAATCAGATTTACAATAATTTTTAATTGTCTTGGATATACCATAATTTACCGTGAGGTGATTCCAATCTTGTACGCTAATTATTGAAGGCGAGAACGGTGATGTATGAAAGATGCTCGATGAAGCAGGGAGACGGCTCACAGGCGCAGAGATGGTACACGATGGTGCAAAGAACAACACTCGATGGCGCGAGGATGACGCTCGATGGCGTAAGCACTACGCTCGATGCCGTAGATAAAATCTGTCTCTTGGAGTTTTGAAGTAGTGGCGCTCAGTGACAGCGCATAACACTGCGCTCGATGACGCAGGGAAGATCCGGCTCTTGGATCTTGGAAGTAGTAGCGCTCGATGGCGCAGTGACGGCGCTCGATAGCACAAGTAGTGCTCTTGGACAGGAAGTTGTAGAAGTAGTGCTCTTCGGCAAGAAGCAGAAGAAATAGTGGCGGTGTCCCGGAACGAACGTCGGGATCGTAGAAACAAAACCTGCGTTCTTTTTTTAGGACATACATAAACCCTAACAATCAGGAACAAGTTACAAAACACATAACACTTCCACTACCAGTACTACTGGATAGTAACTAAAGTAAGGCTAACAAACAAACTGATGCAGTTTGTTTTTGGGGGTGGCTGCAACAGGTGTGAGTTCTCTCAATTTATAAAGTGGAAGCTCCGGTACTGGCTATACGCCCGACCCTCAGTGGAGGGAACGGCTCGGGAATAGGCAGGAGTGAGGTGGAGGCCGGATGCTCGGCTCGGATCTTGAGGCTCGGCTCGGATCTGGAGGCTCGAATCCGGAAGTCTCGTGTACCTGCACTCGGCCTAGGAACACCGGGGTTCATTCCGATGGCAGGCCCTCCGACGGTCTAGTTAGTCACTGAAAAGTAACAGTAGCTAAAACTTTTTAGAGGAGAAAGATTGATTACCTTTGAAGGTAGGAGAGGGCCTAGTATTTATAGGCAGTGCAAAGCAGATCTGGACCCGTTTGGGCCGAGTTTGAACCCGTTTGCCCATGGGCCTGACGTGGCAGAAGCCCATGGGGCTTAGGGCTGACCTGGCAGACCTGATGATCAGGGGTGAGTGATTTTTGAGGTCATCCTGTGGCCCAAAAGGGGCCACATCATCTGACCCATATCAGGAGCCTCCTACTCCTGGAGGGCTAGATAATCCAGCTGTGTAGGAGTGGTTTTTTGCCTCGGTAGGAAGAGCGAAGTGGTGTGTACGGCGAAGAACAGGATCCGTATCTTCCTGAAGAGGTCAGCGAGGTAGGATGAAGGGGATCCCCTCTTGGAGTCACGAGGGGGGTCAGGTGCTGAAGAGTAGGAGCTCGCTTTGCCGAGCGTGAGGGTCAAGAGACGAGCCCCTCACTTGTTGGAAAAGCAAGGGGACGCCGAGATCTGAAGAGTAGGAGCTCGGTTTGCCGAGCGTCGAAGGTCGGGAGACGAGCCTCTTCATTTGTTGTAAAAGCAAGGGGACATCGAGATCTGAGGAGTAGGAGCTCGCTTTGCCGAGCGTCGAGGGTCGGTAGAAGAGCCCCCTTACTTGTTGGAAAAGCAAGGGGATGTCGAGATTTGAGGAGTAGGAGCTCGCTTTGCCGAGCATCAAGGGTCGGGAGACGAGCCCCCTTACTTGTTGGAAAAGCAAGGGGACGTCGAGATCTGAGGAGTAGGAGCTCGCTTTGCCGAGCATCGAGAGTCGGGAGACGAGCCCCCTTACTTGTTGGAAAAGCAAGGGAACGTCGAGATCTGAAGAGTAGGAGCTCGCTTTGCCGAGCATCGAGGGTCGGGAGACGAGCCCTCTTACTTGTTGGAAAAGTAAGGGGACGTCGAGATCTGAAGAGTAGGAGCTCGCTTTGCCGAGCATCGAGGGTCGGGAGATGAGCCCCCCCCCCCCCCCCCCCCCCCCCACTTGTTGGGGGAGATTCCGTGGCTCGCGGTTGAGGAGGAATTTGGGGCTCGCGGTGCCATCCGAGTGCCGAGCCTCAAGCTACATTGAGGAGGAATTTTGGGCTCGCGGTGCCATCCGAGTGCCGAGACTCAAGCTGATTGAGGAGGAATTTGGGGCTCGTGGTGCCATCCGAGCACCGAACCTCAAGCTGCATTGAGGAGGAATTTGGGGCTCGCGGTGTCATCCGCGCGCCGAGCCTCAAGCTGTATTGAGGAGATTTTTGTGGCTCGCGGTGCCATCTTAGTGCCGAGCCTCAAGCTGCATTGAGGAGGAATTTAGGGCTCGCGGTGTCATCCGAGCGTTGAGCCTCAAGCTGAGTTGAGGATTCTTTGTGGCTCGCGGTGCCATCCGAGCGCCGAGCCTCAAGCTGAATTGAGGAGAGATTTTTGGCTCGTGGTGCCATCCGAGTGCCGAGCCTCAAGCTGCATTGAGGAAGAATTTGGGGCTCGCGGTGTCATCCGAGCGTCGAACCTCAAGCTGAATTGATGAGAGATTTATGACTCGCGGTGCCATCCGAGTGCCGAGCCTAAAGCTGCATTGAGGAAGAATTTAGGGATCGCGGTGTCATCCGAGCGCCAAGCTTCAAGCTGAGTTGAGGAGAAATTTAGGGCTCGCGGTGTCATCCGAGCGCCGAGCCTTAAGCTGAGTTGAGGAGATTTTTGTGGCTCGCGGTGCCATCCGAGTGCTGAGCCTCAAGCTGCATTGAGGAGGAATTTGGGGCTCGCAGTGTCATCCGAGTGCCGAGCCTCACGCTGAGTTGAGGAGATTTTTGTGGCTCGCGGTGCCATCCGAGCGCCGAGCCTCAAGCAGAGTTGAGGAGATTTTTGTGGCTCGCAGTGCCGTCCGAGCGCCGAGCCTCTTGACTTGTTGGAAAAGTCTGGGGTAGCACATGAGCAGCTGGCCATGCATTCCGAGCTGTTGTATCGGCTGAGAGGGCTGAGGGTAAAGAGGTAATTTTGTGCCCCATGCTGATGTCACAGGTGCAAGAATCGAAGCAACTCAGATCCTAGTGGCCGTTGGATCTTGATGATTAAGATCCAACGGTTAGATCTTTTCGTGAAAATCGAGGAGTCTCTTCCTCTGTTATAAATCTCCCTCCCTCCCCTCCTCCTTTCCATCATTTCCACACTTGCATTTTTTCTTTTCATAACAGGATTTTCTTTTATTGTCGTCGACAAACTTTTTCCGGTGATCTTCCCGCTGCTCGATACTCTCAGGTTAGTATTTCCGATTCGTAATGTCGCGCGCTCAGTCCGGCTCCGAGGCCAGCTTGTCAGGCCATTCCGAGAAGGAGGGTGAGTCAACATTGACATCTTGGTCTGTGGGCGACCTTGGAATCAAGGAGGAGGTTCAGTCAAATCTAGGGTCGGATGGCGGGGATGACATAGTTTTTGTTGTGCAGCCCTTGAGATCTCGTAGGCCAGGGAAGGAGCCTATGGAGGAGGGTGAGCACGAAGGGGACCCCGAGGGAGAAGGGGGTGTTGAGGACGATGAGGATGAGGAAGAAGACCCCAAGGCGGAAGAGATTGGTCTGGAGGACGACCAGGAGGAGCCCGATCAGGGGGCCGAGGGAAACGATGGTCAGGCAGATGAGGAGGAAGGAGCTACAGGAGGGGCAAGTGAGGGTGAGGATGATCTCCCGCCTCTGCCCCCATTAGCGACCCCATCTTCGGAGAGGAAGCCTCGCCCACGTAGGAGGAAGAGGAAGTGGGTCCGTCCGGATAGCCCCCCTACGCCAGATAAATATAGCCCTGGATCGGGGTTCGAGTATGCTCCTATGACCTCTAGAAACTCAGGGTCGATCAGGATGTATCCTGACGATGTTAAGGGCCTTGTTGCGTTCACCTCCCTACTGCGGGACGAGGGTCAGGAGATGATAAAGATGGACAGCATCCGGTGTGTCTGGAGGGCGGATTACTTGCATATCCTGAGGGCGGCCTACTTCATCCCGAAGGAGTTCGAGCTTCTGATGCCGAACCCTGGAATCCGTCTGACCACAGCTCTTGCGTCGAGCTACTGTATGTTTTCCAAGGACGCCTTCGTCTCGGGGCTTAGGCTGCCGCTTGTCATGCCCCGCTTCCCAAAAACACGGAATGCAAGCACGTGACACGGCCCAGCGAATGACTTGCGTCATCCATAGGCTGTTATTGATCCAACTCAACAATATAAACAACTAATAAAACAACCACGCATGCAATGAAAGATTAATCACATAAATAACAAAATTGAAAATTAATGCATAAAAATAACCAACGTCAAAATAACTCAACATCTGGAAATTTAACAAGCAACATTCGGGTCAATGCCCACAATACAATAAATAACATTTGTTCAATTTTATTAGAGTCATCAAATAAAGCAACATTTAATTTAGCAACACAGTAAAACATCTCCTTCACCATTGTTGCTCCCCTACTTTGTCAGGTAAATCTCCTTGATTATCTGTAAGTTGCTCATCTATAGAGAGGAAAAAGAAAGTCCTTAGAGCAAGTCGTGGACATGCAAGTAGAGAAACAGAGAAACAATGACAATGGTGGTATAGCAATGAATTCAATAAACGATGAAATCAATAGTGTTGAACAGTGACAAAGCGATAATAGTACAATATGCAATAACTATGATCTATCTCGATAACGATAAACAATATCAATAATGGCAATAATGACAATGACACTGTTCAATAAGGATAACAATCTGCAATGATAATATGATGAGAGCCTTAAGTCTATTATTCATTTTTAATCCTAGCTAATGCACGTACTACTATGTCCCATGTGTGCCGTACCACAGGTTTGATGCATACAATAAGTTTCGTTTAGACTAAGGTGGTAGATTCTATAGTTCATGTACTGGGTATGATGACGATAACGGTAATAACACTGGACATGTGTAATTTCTTACACGATGCCGATAACGATAAAACACTGGACATGTGTAATTTCTTACACGATGCCGATAACGATAATATTCACTGGCCATCATCCAAGTACACTTACTATATTGTCAACTACCCTAATCAACCCTTACCCCGGCTTGATTTACTTTCTTTATTCAATTAACACACAATAATGCGATTAACAAAGGACACTAGAAAAGGTGACAAAACAACCCTAAGATCATGCAATATACTCTATACAATTGAATGCACCAAATATAACATTATAAATATAATTGTATATTATAAAACATAGAATCCCAATTCTGGACAGCAGTAGGTTGTTGTACCAAAATCAGAATTCCCGTTGCTACAGAATAGCAAATATGGATCCGTCAGAAGTTCTTGAAACTAGAATCCTGCCCGGTTCCAACGCATATTTAAAGTCTACATTCCGACAACAGTAGCTAGGTGAAATTCAGCGTTCTTTACAGATTTTAGTTTCTGGCTGGGTGTCGATGTTGACTAATTTCAGTCGTAAGGGCAGTAAATAATAATTACAAAAATCAGTAAAAATAATTTTTATCACCCTAAGCATGTTATCTACAAATCTGGAATTTATCTTGGCCACATTTGATCATTAGTTCACTTGATTTATCAGCCTAACATGGTATGTACATGAATCTGAAATTACAGCGCGGCAGTAGCAAAAGGGTCATAACTCGGGCGATACAAGTCGAAATTCGAAAATTCTGGAGGCTATAGATATCTAGACACTTAGGGCTAGGTTTCATATTCAGGAAGTGACTGAGTTTAATGACTTTATCTAGATTGAAACAGCACAGCAAGGTTCAGGTTGGCGTAAAATTTCAGAATGTCAACATGTTCTTTTTGAATAAAACGATTAAAACGTTAAGAACGATGAATTGGGATTTAATAATCATAAATCACAGCGAGCCAATCCTATGTGAACATGGTATTAGGATATATAACGTCTATAACTCTACTAATTACAATCAACTAATTTATCGATAGCAATCAAATGAATAATCAACCCTAATATACAATCTACAATAGTTGTCTTTGATGTCGTGAGATGAAATGTAACAATATTTTCCTATTTTTATATTCAATAACTAACTACATGGGTGCATGTACGACCCCTATACATTAGAGGCAAAAAGACGGCACGAAGTCGAGATTACTACCTGGATTCGCTCGTGTAAATCCGTGGTATCCCAACGATAGAATACAATAAGCAGTATGCGATAATCAATTTGGATCTACTTGCAGGATTCAATAAAATATCGAATATGATACAATAAATATTCGATAAGAAATGACTTGCCTTTTTGACGATTTGATCCGATAAATATTAGAATCCGAGACACGCGCGAGCTATGTGCCAACACCGAACAGCAAAATACCAAACAGCTAGAGCACAAGATAGCAACCAGCAACACTCTCAGAACCCCAGAACAGCAAATAGCAACACAGGGGATCGTGATCTGCTACACGCCAGAATAGCAAACAGCAGAATCAACCAATCCCACTTCGCCAAAACACCAAACAATGATTTCAAATCTCCCTCCACAAAACACCACACAGCCTTTTCACTCACTCCCGTCTCTTCTTCTTCCTCAACACGACTGAGAGAGGGAGAGAGAGTGATGGCGGACTGCGGCGGTAGGGGGCGGCAGCGACGCGCGGCGGCGCTGTGGTCGAGGAGCGACGACAGCAGCGGGGACCGACGGCGATGCTGACGATGGTGGAGCGATGCGATCTCTGTTTCGCTCGAAACAGAGGAAGACGACGGAGGTGGCGCGCGGGCTTGGGTGGCGACGACGACGAGGGGGATCTGCAGTGGTTACGGGGGAAAACAAAGAGGCAAAGGCGAAGGGGGGTTTTCGGTGAAGTTGAGTTCGAGCAAGAGACAATGGCGACGATAGGTTCTTCGGGTGTGTTGGGTTCGAGTGATGGAGTGGAGGAAATGACGAGGATTTGGGGGTTGATGGCGGCTAGGGGATGGAGATGGTGGTTGGAGTTGGCGATGCAATGGAGAGGCGATCAGAGAAGGATTTTGGTTTGGGCGATGGGTCGTCGGCTGAAGCGGAAATCAGAGAGAGGGAGAAGAGCGGGAGAGATGGAGAGGGAGAGAGTGCACAGTAATGGGGGGTTTGCACAGTATGGATTAGGGGTGAACAGTAGGTGGGGTTAGGGTTTTCTTTTGGGTTATGCGGCTGCACATTAGGGGTTATTAGGGTAGGATTTGATTGAATTAGTAATGGGGAGAGATTATAGGGCTTAATAATAGGGATTGAGTTTTCAAATTTTTGGGAGTTACGGATTGTGGAGATTGTAGGGAGTGATTAGGAGGGATCTTAAGGATTAGTCTGTTAGGGAGAGATTGAGGGTGGTTTTGGTTAGTGGGTTTGGGGTAAAAGATCCAATAGGAGGTGGATATGGGCTTTGGGTACAAAACGGATTAATTAGGAGGACAATTCACAACCCAAGAAGACAAGCAATTAAATCTGAATTCGAAATACAATGAGTAGATTTAGAAGAATCAATTGAGATCAGGATTAGATTATGAATAACATTAGGATAAATATTATTCAACACAAAATGCGACAAATGAAATGAACTAGAATTACAATGGAGATTACAATTGGGATCAAATGGGAGTTACACCGCTGCACCCCCTTCATCGTAAGGGTTTTGAATTGGGCGAAGTTGAGTTTGATGCAGTACGGTCCCAATTTGTGGAAACACTTGATCTGCTTCATCTTGAAGTGTCAGGAGAAGGGGATCAAGCCGAGGCTTACATATTTCCGCACTATCTTGGGGATGAGCTCGCTTGGCGATGCGAAGGGGATTTTCTACCTATCGCCGCGACCTCATAAGAAGGTGATGCACGGTCATCCGGACTCCATCAAAGGGTGGAAGGAGGAGAACTTCATAGTCCGGAGCGAGAAGCCTTGGAAGATTCCAACCGCTTGTAACTTTGGCAAGCCGAATCATAAGCCCCCGAAGCGCAGTGAGTTGTCGGAAAAAGAATGGGCAAAGGTGGAGAGGATCGTTGGGGGGCACAGTATAGGGTCGCCGCGAGTGACAGAGCTGCACTTGGCCCGAGCTGGACTGAGCAGCCGACCCTAGTATATTTTTGTTCTGAATGCATTTATCTTCCTGCCTTCGTGTTAACATTTGCTTCTTTTTCTCCCCTTTTGCAGAAATGACGGCCAAGCAGCTCGACAACAGACAGACCTTGTTGGCTATAGCCGCCAAGAGGAGGGCGGACAAGGAGAAGAAGGCTACCATGGGTGCGGGTCCGAGTCAAGGGTCGGCCTCGGTGACGGTGGAGCCCTCCCCGAAGAAGGTGAAGAAGCACCACCACACGCCGAGGTCATCGAAGGAACCGGGGGCGAGCTCCGGTAGCAGAAAGGAGGTCGAGGCCTGAGAGCAGAGGCTCCCTCCACCCTGCCCCAGCGCCGAGCAGATGGTAAGGCAGCATGGCCTGAGGCTGCACGGTCCGAATTGGGCGGTCAAGGCAGGGAATACCCTGCTCGAGGGTCCGGTGACCATGGAGGTGGTGAAGCATCTTGCCACGGAGCAAGACCGGATGTTTCTGGCAACGCAGACATCCGAGACGGCCTTCATAAGGTGGTCTCAGGCGCAGCTCTCGGTAAGTGTTTGGAATTTGCTTCAAGTGTAAAATCTAGGATTTTTTCTAACTTATTCTCCCTCGGACAGGTAGTGCTTCATGGGCAGCACTTTTATAAGTGCTTGGAGAAGGAGGTCTCATCGAGAGGAAGAATGTAGAGAAGTACTTCTGCGAGGTGACCAAGCTGACGGACGAGCTGAAGGAAGCCCGAAGCAACGAGGCGATCTTCCGAGCTCAAATTGCATCGCTGTCCGACCATCACAAGAACGAGCTGGCGCACTTCAAGGCGAAGGCTGAGAAGGCGCAGAAGGCCATCGAGGAGGTGGAGATCACCATGGCAGATACTCTGATCTTGGCCCAGGACGAGGCCTATGCCCAGGCGAAGGATCATTTCCAGCTGATCTACCCGGACAAGAGGGTCGACCACCTCCACTATAACTGGCAGCCAGAGCATCCGCCCATGCCCGGTGGCGAGGAGATGGGGGACCCTCAGCAAGAGGGCGTCAGGGGCAACCCGACCGACGAAGAGGTGCCATCCCCTCCTCAAAAATAGTTTAGGACTTTCTTTCTTTTGATTTAGTAAATGCCTTATGCAGACTGGCCACCGCCTTTTGTAATACAAAATTTTTGAATTTATAAAAGATTTTTGGCTGATGCTCTATGACTTGTGTTTTTCTTCGCTTCTCTTTGTGACTTGTCGTGTTTCTCATCTTCTTGATAGACGCATGAGGTTCTTGGTGCCGACCTTGGCTCTGCCGAGGTCCCCTGGGTCCGAGCTGAGCTTGGGGCCACGGAGAGTGTCCTGGCTCACCATCGTAAGCAGGCTCGGGATCGAGAGGCCACTGTGAATTAATTTATGAACAAGTCTAAGGAGCTCATCCTGGAGGTCGCTCGCCTGAAGAAGGCCATAGCCAACTGGGACTAGTGGACAGTTGAAACAAATTGGTCGATCTCGAATACCTCAACTGGGCGACTGTCTTTGGAGTCCTTTCTTCGAGAGGCTGTTGTAAAGAAAGAGTTGGAGATTCATAGGCTGAAGCTCATGCTAGGAGCCGGTCTGCTCGAGGAGGCGAGCAATTCCATATTGGGGCCTTCTCTGACTTTTTTCTTGGAGACGGCCCAGCCTGCTGACGCACAGAGCTCCATTGCCGGGGTGCCCTCGCTGGCCGGACCGGTGGAGCTCGCGAAGGGTCCCGTGGGGAGCCCCGAGTTTAAGTTTTAATCCGAGCGATGAACGATTTGTAAAATTTTCATTGTGTTGTGCGGCCGTTTCTGGCTCTCCACGAGTAATAAAATTTTGATTTCTCAGCTTTGACAATTTGTTAAGTGAGACTGGCAGGATTGTAGCTTGAGGCCCTTGTTGAGTGGGGCTTTGCTTAAGGTCGCCGCTGAGGTCGGGTCTACGTTCGGGAGCCAAACCGCTATGCCTCGCTGGTAGCCTGTAATAAGAGTCGTTTCACCTTCCAATAAAAATTAATGGTGACGCTTCACCTTCTGCCGTTTGGACTTCCCGATGTCATTAATGAGCCCCCCATGGGGGCTATATAACCCCCACCCCTACGTCAGAAATTTATCAGAGAAAAACTCACAATCCTGTGGGTTCTCCTCACCGGTGGCTCACCTGCCACCCTCTGACAATTCGGGGTTTTGGCTCTGAGGACCGCTTATCTCGAGTTGCCAGTGGGTGAAAGGTTGACCGACCCCGGGGGTGGAACCTTGGGTGCTTGCCGAAGGCGGGCGCCCTACCACGGGATTTTTTGGCCGAGAGTCCCGGATCGGCGGCTCTCCTGCCATACTCTAACATTTTTGGGTAGACAGCCCCCAGGGCAGTCTGCCCAGAATTGCTAGCGTGTGAGAGGTGTACCGGCCAGGGTCCGGGTGCTCGGGGAATCTTTTGGGCAAGGGTCCTGGGTCGGTGGCTCCCTTGACGCCCTCGCACAATTCGGGGTTTCGGCCCTAATGGTCGTTAACCCCGAGTTGTTCGCGAGTGAGAGGTGGGTCGACCGGAGATCCGGCGCCCAGGGCATTTGCCTGAGGGCGAGCGCCCTAAATCTTTAATAAAAACTTTTGAGTAGGGTGGGGTTGAAGGTCGTCGCCGAGCGTAAAGGTCGCATGGTTTGGAAAAGGCCAAGGCCTAGCTCGAGGTCGACGCCGAGCTTTCATGAACGCTCTTTGGTAGATAGTACGGGTGTAGTTGGAGGTCATCGCCGAGCGCATAGGTCGCAGGGCTTGAAAGATCCCAGGCCATGCTCGAGGTCGATGCCGAGCCCCCATACCATAAAGAAGCTTGATATGAGCGTAGCTGAAGGTCGTTGCCGAGTGTAAAGTTCGTATAGCTTGAAAAAGCCAACGCCTTGCTCGAGGTCGATGCGAGCTCCCATAACTGTTCTTGGGTAGATAGTACGGGTGTAGCTGGAGGTCATCGCCGAGCGCATAGGTCGCGGGGCTTGAAAAAGCCCAGACCATGCTCGAGGTCGATGCTGAGCCCCCATACCTTAATGAAGCTTGATATGAGCGTGGCCGCAGGTCATCGCCGAGTGTAAAGGTCGTATGGCTTAAAAAAGCCAATGCCTTGCTCGAGGTCGACGCCGAGCTCCCATACCTGTTCTTGGGTAGATAGTACGGGTGTAGCTAGAGGTCATCGCTGAGCGCATAGGTCGTAGGGCTTGAAAAAGCCCAGACCATGCTCGAGGTCGATGTCGAGCCTCCATACCTTAGAGAAGCTTGTTATGAGCGTAGTTGATGGTCGTCGCCAAGCGTAAAAGTCGCATGGCTTGAAAAGGCCAGCACCTTGCTCGAGGTCGACGCCGAGCTCCCATACCTGTTCTCAGGTAGATAGTACGGGTGTAGCTGGAGGTCATCGCCGAGCGCATAGGTCATAGGGCTAGAAAAATCCCAGGCCATGCCCGAGGTCGATGTCGAGCCCCCATACCTTAGAAGTAGCGTTGTGTAGCTCGCAGTGACATCCGAGCGCCGAACCGCAAGCTAAATTGAGGAAGAATTTGTGGCCCGCGGTTCCATCTGAAGGTCGAGCCCCAAGCTTGAAAGAGAAGCTTTTAGTGGCTCGCGGTTCCATCCGAACGCCGAGCCTTAAGCTTGTAAGAGAAGCTTTTTGTGGCTCGCGGGGTCATCCGAACGCCAAGCCCCAAGCTTGTAAGAGAAGCTTTTTGTTGCTCGCGGGGTCATCCGAACGCCAAGTCCCAAGCTTGTAAGAGAAGCTTTTGTGGCTCGCGGTTCCATCCAAACGCCGAGCCCAAGCTTGTAAGAGAAGCTTTTTGTGGCTCGTGGTTCCATCCGAACGCAGAGCCCCAAGCTTGTAAGAGGAGCTTTTGGGACTCATTTTAAGAAAGCTAGCACAAAGCCGAAGCTTTTTTTAAGAAACCTGGCATGATTACATCATATTAACTTTACAAAACACGGCACAGCGTGTCGATTACATTTCATAATTTACATGGGGGTATCTATAGAGGCTAATCTCTTGATGAGGTGCTCGGCGTTCCGGCGTCTCTTGACAGCCTTTTCCTCCGGGTCGGTGAGGCGGTACACGCCCGGGCGTACAACCTCAGAAACTTTGTACGGGCCTTTCCAGTTTGGGGCCAGTTTCCTCTTTTGGCCGGGGTTGGATACCACCAGCTTTCGGAGGACGGGGTCCCTCAGCTTGATGTCGGTGGGTCGCACCCTTTTGTTGTAGAACCTCTCGATCCTCTGCTGGTATGTGTTTCTTCTAATGGTGGATTTTTTCCTGACCTCGTCTATGAGGTCCAGATCGACACGTAGCTGCGTCGAGTTGCTTGCTTCGTCGAAGGCCATGATTTGGGGCGATGGGAGCCCGATCTTGGGGGGAATTAATGCCTTCGCATCGTGAGTCAGATTGAATGGCGACTCTCCCGTGGGGATTCTCTTCGTCATTCGATGGGCCGAGAGAACGCTTGGCAACTCGTCGACCCATAACCCTTTGCAAGAATTATCAAGTCGTTTCTTGAGACAGTCCAGGATCTGGCAATTCGCGTTCTCGGCTTGACCGTTCGACTGCGGGTGGCATACCGAAGAGAAGCATTGCTAGTTCCCGAGATCCTCGCAGAACTTTCGAAAACTTTTACCCGCGAACTGAGTCCCATTATCTGTGATGAGTATGTGTGAAATCCCGAATCGGCAGGCGATGTGCTTCTAGAAAAATTGTTGGGTCTGCTGCTCAGTGATTGTGGCCAGGAGCTCGGCCTCGATCCACTTCGTGAAGTAGTCAATTGCTACTATCAGAAACTTTCTTTGGCCTGTTGCCTTCGGAAATGGGCCTACCAGGTCCATCCCCTACATAGAAAAGGAAGTCGGACTGGCTAGGGAGCAGAGGTTTGCTTGCAGAGCCCTTCTCACCGAGGAGAACCTTTGACAAGGGCCACACTTCTTGACCAGGGCCAAAGCATCTTGCAACATCGTGGGTTAGTAATACCCGTGGTTCAGTGCCTTTCGTGCAAGCGATCGGCTTCCCATATGGCACCTGCCGATTCCTTCATGGAGCTCCTTGAGAGCGTACTTTGCTTTGCCGGGGGTTAAGCAGCAGAGGTAGGGCCTTCCGTCCGTTGTGTTGTACAACCGTTTGAAGAGGGTTTCGCTGATTATGGCGAACCTCTCTGAGCGGACCCTGATCCGCCTTGCCTCAGCTAGGTCTTTGGGGAGCTCTCCTTTGACTAGAAACTTTCTGATGGGAGTGGTCCAATCGTCAGCCCGAGCTCCGTCTTCTATGCAAAGGGTCTGGGGAAGGTCAATACTTTGCTTTAGGAGTACCTCGATCAGAACGATTCGATCGAGTCCTTCAAAGGACGAGGAGGCTAGCTTCGATAGGGCATCTGCCTGGGCATTCTTCTCTTTTGGGATCCTCAGAACTACAGAGCTGTCAAAGGATGTCAAGAACTGCCGAACCACAACCAAGTACCGAATCATCCAATCGTCGTGGGCCTCGTACTCTCTGGTGATCTGGTTGACCGCGAGCTGAGAGTCGTTCAAGGCCCTAATCTGTCTGGCCCCGCCTGTATTGAGTGTGCCTAGAAGTAAGGACGGAGTTTTCGAGTGACCATGACCAGGGCGTATGCCACCTTCTCCATTTTTCGTACCTGGTCTCGGCCGAGAGCAGAACCTTGCTCACATAGTATAGCATTTTTTGGACTCCGTCTTCTTCCTGAATGAGGACAGCGCTGAGCATGCTTTCCGAGGACGAAAGGTAAAGCCAGAGAGGCTCGCCCGGCTCGGGTTTGCTAAGGAGCGAAGGATTGGCAAAGTACTCTTTCAATTGGGCAAACGTCTCCTGCTGCTGAGCCCCCCACTAGAAGCCTCCGGTTCTGCGCAGAGCTTTGAAGAATAGGAGGGACTTCTCCCTAGATTTGGAGAGGAAATGGCTGATGGCCGCCAGTCTCCCCGTGAGCCATTGGACTTCCTTGATGTTCCTTGGAGGGGCCATGTCGATTATGACCTGGATCTTCTCGGGGTTCGCCTCGATGCCGCACTAGCTAACCACGAACCCGAGAAATTTTCCCAAGGAGACGCTGAATGCACACTTGGCCGAATTGAGCCTCATGTTGTGGGTCCGAAGGATGCCAAAGGCTTCTTCCAAGTTGGCGACGTGGTCCTGTCCCCTCTGGCTTTTGACGAGCATGTCGTCGATGTATACCTCCATGTTGTGACCGATCTGGTCTTTGAAGACTCAGTTGACAAGCCTCTGCTAGGTTGCACCGGCATTCTTCAGCCTGAAGGGCATGACCCGGTAGCAGTAGAGGCCTTGGTCGGTGATGAAGGACGTCTTGGCTATGTCAGGAGCGAACATTCGGATCTGATTGTATCCGGAGAAGGCATTCATGAAGGACAGAAGCTCGTGACCCGACGTTGCGTCGATCAGAGAGGAGAACAGATCTTTGGGGCACACCTTATTGAGGTCCATGAAGTCTATACTGATTCTCCAGCTCCCGCTTGCCTTCCTTACCATTACGACGTTCACCAGCCACTCGAGGTAGCTGACCTCTTGGATGAACCGGGTGGACAAGAGCTTGTCCACCTCCGCTTTCACAACTTGTTACCACTCCGGGGTGAACTTACGTCGCTTCTGGACGATCGTCTTTGAGCCAGGGAGAACGCTCAGCCTGTGCATGATCAGGTCTTCGGAGATTCTGGGCTTGTCGAACGGCTTCTAAGCGAAGAGGTCGACGCTGCGGCGAATGCAGTCGATCAGGTCAATTTTAGGTTGGGCACGATGGAGCAGCCCATGCGGAACCATTTTGAATTGTCCTCTGTCTCGAACGAGACTTATTCCAGTTCGTCCGTCGGTTCGGGCTCTGGTTGGCTCCTCGGAGGTTGCTGTTCGACGGCGTCCAGGGGGAACACACCGCCCCCAACAGCCATCATGTAGCATGCTCGCGCTGCCTCTTGGTTCCCCCAAACGACTCCAACACCTGATTTGGTTAGGAACTTCAACTTCAGATGGTAGGCCGAGGGAACAGCCTGGAGAGAGTAGAGCCCCGGTCGGCCGAGGATGGCATTGTAGGCCGATTTGACATTCAAAACCATGAAGTCCATCGACTCAGTCCTTCGATTGGGGGTCATACCCATAGTAACATCCAAGGTCACGATCCCCTCCATCGGTACCGGGACACCGGAGAATCCATGCATGGTGTACTCGGCTAGCTTCAGCTTATCTTAGGGGAGCTTAAGGTTCTCAAAGGCTTTGAGGAAGAGGGTGTTCACCGAGCTCCCATTGTCTACGAGGATCCGACGGATCTCGTAGTTCGCCATGACGAGGCTGATAACGAGTGCATCGCAGTGCAGGAGCCGGACCCCCTCTAGGTCTTCTCCCGAGAAGGAGACAGGAAGTTGTTGAACCTGGGAGGAAGGGAGGATGCGGATGGCTTTCACCTCCCAGACAAATGCCTTGCGGGAAGTACTGGACTCTCCTCCCATGGTCCCCCCATGGATGCAGTGCACAATGGCTTGGCCTCCGGCCTCTTCGGGCTCCGGGTCCTACTTGAGACACTGTTTGGGGGTGCGAGGAGGAGGAGAAGGCCTCCGGTTCCTCGTATCCCTCCTGTCCCGAGTGTCTTCCCCGGTGAACTCTCGAAGATACCCTCGCTAGATAAGGGTCTCGATTTCGTCCTTCAGGGCCCGGCAGTAGTCGGTGTCGTGTCCATTATCGCGGTGGAAGCGGTAGTAGAACCGTTGGTCCCTCTTCTTGTTACTGGTTGGTCGAGGAGGCATCTGGACGAGGTCCCTATCCTCGATCGTGATAATGATGGCCGACACGTTTTGTGTCAATGGTGTGTACTTCTCAAAGCGCAAAATTGGGGAACCCTCTTCACGTCGATCCCGTCTTTGGGACTTTCTTGGCTGGCTCTGCCTCCTCGGCCTTGTGTTTCCCCTTTCTCGAAACCTCTTTGGCGTCCTCGAGATTTAGGGCCTCCTCGGCCCGGATGTACTTTTCGACTCGATTGAGCAGGTCAGGGAAATCGAGGCGAGGTTTCTTGGCCAGGGACGCCTTCAGCTAGCCGTACCGAACATTGTGCCGGATTGCTGCCGAGGCGACCCCAACGTCGAGGGAGGAGATCGACTTTGCCTCTGTGGTGAACCTCCAGACGAACTGCTGGAGTGACTCCCCTTCCTTCTGTCGGAGGTCCAGTAGGGACGTGCTCGTCTTCTCGGCTTTTCTGCTGGTCACGAAGTGGGCAAGAAAATTGACCTCCAGCTGGTCGAACGAGTAGATCGAGCCAGGGGCGAGCTTAGAGAACCATTCCCGAGTCAGACCCCAGAGGGTGGCAGGAAAGGCATGGCATAGGAGGGGATCCGAAGCGCTGTGAATCGTCATAAGGGTCTTGAAACCCTCCATGTGATCAGCAAGATCACCCTTGCCGTCATAAGTCTCGAACTGGAGAGGTCAAAAATTCTGGGGTATTTCTGCATGTAGGATTGTAGCGGAGAGAGGAGGTCGGCGGCCTATGACCCTGAGCCGGCCTCGGGCTGCTGTCGCCGAAGTGGTCAAGGCGGTTCTCCATTTCCTGTAGGCATCTTAGGACGTCCTCGTCATACTCTGGCGGGCGGGTTACGCTGCAAGACTCATGGGCTCCGGCATCCGACCGTGCGTGAGAGCGGTGGAGTGTCTCGTTGACGGGGGTCCCTAAGATGGCCTATAGGATCTCGTTTCGGAAGCTTTGGAAGGGTGACTGAAGCTTGTCCGGCCGGGTCGCGTTGGGGTGGCGGCCTCCGATCGGTGCGACTGAGATCCGGTTCCCACTCTCGGAATGGATGCTCGGGACGGTTCGGGGCCGAGTTGGAAGTGACCCCTCCCCTGGTTCGGCTGGCCTGTCGGCTCTGGATGACCCGACACAGGTCGGTTGCGACCGAGCGAGAAGCGCCCGGTCTGGGTCCGAAGTTGTCCCTTGGATGGTTGGATCCATGGGTTTCGGTGGGGCCATCCTGAGGAGGAGGGTCCTAACGTCGTGCAGAGGTGACAGCTCTTCTGAGCTTGGGCGCCATATGAGCTCGGATTGAAGGGATGCCGTTAATGGTTGGGTTCGGACTGAGGTCCGTACTGAGGGTTCCCACAGACGGCGCCAACCTAATGCAATTTATTTTTTGGGGTGGCTGCAACAGGTATGAGTTCTCTCAATTTATAAAGTGGAAGCTTCGGTACTGGCTAAACGCCCGACCCTCAGCTGAGGGAACGGCTCAGGAATAGGCGGGAGTGAGGTGGAGGCCGGATGCTCGGCGTGGATCTTGAGGCTCGGCTCTGATCCGGAAGTCTCGTGTACCTGCACTCGGCCTAGGAACACCGGGGTTGATCTCGATGGCAGGCCCTCTGACGGTCTAGTTAGTCACTGAAGAGTAACAGTAGCTAGAACTTTTTAGAAGAGAAAGATTGATTACCTTTGAAGGTGGGAGAAGGGCTGGTATTTATAGGTAGTGCAAAGCGGGTCTGGACCCGTTTGGGCCGGGTTTGGACCCGTTTGCCCGTGGGCCTGACGTGGCAGATGCCCATGGAGCTTAGGGCTGACCTGGCAGACATGATGATCAGGGGTGAGTGGTTTTTGAAGGGATCCTATGGCACAGGAAAGGCCACGTCATCTGACCCGTATCACAAACAAACAAACAAACAAACAAACATCCCACTAAAACACACACCTAAACCCTAAAAATCTATCAGACAAACAAACAAACAAACCCCATCTCAAGGCCAGGTGGACTCTAACACTCCTTCATTATTTTCCAATTATTTACCATCCATACCCCTCTCCAACTTCTCCTCATCCTCAGTTCCTCAACTTCTTCTCATCTAAACTTACAACAATAACATCAAAGTCTTTTTTTCCAACTAGTTGGGGTCGACTACATGAATTATGGTTTTCCATTCTGCTCGGTCTATCGCTATATCTTCTGTAAGGCCACAAGCTATCATATTTTTTCTCATTGTTTTCACCCAAGTTAGTTTAGGTCTTCCTCTACGTCTAACTCTACCATCAATACTTATCAAATTACTCTTTCTAACGGGGGCACTACTAGGTCTACGTGTGACATGTCGAAACCACCTGAAACGATTCTCTCTTAACTTATCTTGGTTTGAAGCTACCTTTAGCATGTCTCGTATATAGTTATTTCTAATTCTATCCTTTCTTGTTTTACCACACATCCATCTCAGCATCCTCATCTCTGCTACACTCACTTTTTGGACATGTTGTTTCTTTGTTGCCCAATACTATGCTCCATACATCATTGCTGATCTAACGGTTGTCCTATAAATTTTTTCCTTCAACTTTAAAGGTATACATTTGTCACACAAAACACCACTAGCACTTCTCCACTTAAGCCACCCTGCTTGGATTCTATGTATAACATCTTCACAAATCTCACAATCTCTTTGTATAATCGAGCCTAAATATCGGAAACGGTCTCTCTTAGGTATCTCTTGACCATCAAGTTTCACTACTTCCTCAGTTGTGTTTCGAATATCACTAAAATTACACTCTATATTTTGTTTTAGTTCTGCTTATCCAAAAGCCTCTAACTTCCAAAGTTTCCTCCACAATTCTAATTTAGCATTGACTCCTGCTCTAGTCTCGTCCACTAAGAGAACGTTGTCGGGAAAAAGCATACACCAAGGCACCTCATCTTGTATTCCTCGCGTCAATTCATCCATAACTAAAGTAATTCTTCTCATCTAAACTTCTTCTAAAATAAAAAAAAATCTTAGTTTGGAGGGAAGTGGGGATGCTGATAACATTGGTGAGGGATTGAAAGTGGAGGAGGTCGGTGATGCGTGTGCAGGTGACCAGTAGGAGCGGGTCAGACAAGAGCAAGTGACTTCGGGTTTCGGGAGTGGCGCATGCATCAAGGCAGCGAGATTGGGAGGAGGAAGGCAGTGGGATGATGGTTTTTTTTCTTCTTTTCCCATAGCCCTAAGATAGGATTTTTATCAAGGCTCTGATACCATGTAAAAGCTAAGAGAAATATAGAAATTATACCATAAAGAGAATGATAGATTGAAGATATTATGATATAAAGAGAAAGTTAGTAATGTTATGATTATTTACATAAAGATTACATTTGAATCACGTTAAGTATATAGGCATACGAGAGAGTCTTCTATAATTGATTGCTTGGGTATAGGAAGGGTCAGTAGGAATATGAAGAGGTTAAGTATTGTGTAGGTTGAGTATTGTGTAAACTTGAGGTTGAAAATACATATCTTTAACTGGATCTGAGAAACTAAACAAGAAGGGTTGGCAAGCTTGCTCTTGAAGGGTTTATGAATTAAAGAGTCCTTGTGGTGTTGGAGATGTGCTTTTTAAAAACAAACCAAGAGGAATAACTATGGGATCAGTTGGTTTTTTGTAAAAAAAATTAATTTTTTTAATTTTTTAATTTTTTTTTGGTGGTGGGTGTGAGTGTGTGTGGGGGGGGGGGGGGATTTTTTGGATTCAAACTCTTAAGTGTCTATAGTTAAGTTCAACTACTAGATTAATTTTGTAATTACTCCTACTTCTACGTGTTAGTGTTGGGTTTATATCTTGCATACTATGTTTGATAAGAAGACGATGAGACGATGGAGGAATCAAGATGAACGGAGACGGAGTGGAAGCAAGGAAAACAGTTAGCAGAAGCAGCAGGTGGAGTTGCGGTCGACCGTACATGGGGTGCGGTCGACCACCCAACTCTGCAGAAGTTCCTGAGGGGGGGACGGTCGACCGACTTGTTGGTGCGGTCGACCGCGCGCGGTGCTGATGGATAAATTGGGTCGGGTCTTAGTGATTCGTGAGAAGCTCAACTTGCTCTTCAAGTCAGATCTGAAGGCTCTTATCGTAGGGTTATCTCTTCAAGTATATCCAAAGGCTATTGTATCAAGATATCAAACTAAGTTTTCTCTAGATCTCTATATATTGTTGTTATTGGCCTCCATTGAGAGCCATGAGAGAGAATACTTCATTGAAGGAGAGATTGAGTGATTCTCTAATTGTAAACAACTAGTACTTGCTGGTGAGGCTGGAGAGAGGGTCGTGATGAGAATTTTAATATTCTTGTATCTTCTCTAGTAGAATAACATCTTCGGTTTCTTTTTCCCCGGATTAAGGCGAAAGCCCCAACCGGGACAAATTTGTGTATGCTTTGGTGTGTTTGGTATGATCTCATATGTACTTGGTGGTTTGTGTTGATTGCATCGAATAACTCAACAAGATCCTAAGAGGAGTTTTTGGTAGAAATCTCTAACAATTGGTATCAGTGCTTCAGGTTCAAAGGGTTTGTTCGAGTTCCTTAAAGATGATGGCAGATCAGATCACGAAGATCAAGCGGTTCAAAGGCAAGATCAACTTTGATCTCTTGAAGGTGGACATGCATGAAACATCGGTTCAACAGGACTTGGATCTAGTCCTAGAAAGAGACAAAGGGAGACCAATCGACACAAAACAGGAGAAGTGGAAGAAGATATGTTCAGAAGCCTTGGGTTTAATCCGGTTGTCATCGACGAGCAAAGTCAGGTATCGGAGAAGCACGGCGAGTCTTTGAGCAAGATTCATAACTGACTACTCGGGGATCGTCATCACAGGGTTGGATGTATCAGCGAAGAAAGTTGTGGGGTTTCTCAATGAAGGAAAGTACCGCACTTCTAGATCATGAAGTGGAGTTCAATATGGAGTTATCTGAACTGAGGGCATTCAACGCAGATGATCTAAGGCTTTCCAACTCGTTATATTCACCACCAAATCCATCTAACATGATAACCGTGCTAGATGAGGAATCTACCAAGGAGAAGTTTTTCATAGCAGGTATGATCAAGGGGTTGGAGGAGGATGCACTTAGGAAGGAGCGTCAGAAATCGGCGTCAACTTCTGTGAGTAGCTTGGAGGTGGATTGTACTTTGATTGGAAGAAAAAGTGTATGTAGAGGTAAGGTTCGTGGCTACCAGTGCAAAGGGATTAAGCATTACATGAAAGACTGTTGCAAACGGTTGAGTCAGAGGGGTGCCAAATCAAGTGTCGCTGAATCAGGTGATGGCTTAAACAGTACTTTTGTTTCAAGCTCTTTAGATGTGAATTCCGGTTGTTCTTTTGATTCCGTTAGTTCTTCTCAAGTTTGCTCCGAGAGGTAGATGGTTTCTACTTGCAAATTTGCATCATATCGTTGTGAAGGAACGAAGATTGATAAGATTTGTAAAGTAAGAGGTGAGAAAACAAATGAGTCGAAGATAACAGACGGAAGGGGATACACACTAGAGGAGGGCATATATATTCCTTTGATGAAGTGGAGCCTTATTTTCATGAGAACTCTAGACGCTCGGGACTGCAGGTACACGGATCCAGGTGGAGTTTGTTCAGTTTGGAAAAGTTATCGCAAGGTGATGAAGGGTAAGAAGGGGATTGGGCAGAGTCAGCACAACCTCTACTAGCTTTGGAGGAAACAGGAAACCTTGGCCAAGTGGTTTGAAGCCCATTGTTCCTAAAGCACCATCTAGTATGCCGTTGTAACACCCCGCAAAATTGGAAATTATAATTTTGCCCATGTGTATTACGCACGTGTATTTTGTAACATGTTTTTACCTCTTATTTGATCACCGACTATTTATGCACTTTCCGTATTGATTTTCCCTATTTTGTGTCAACAAAAATATAATATTTCAATCTTTGTATTCTATGTGCTTTTTATGTGTTTTCAATGTACGTACTAATTACATATTTTTCCGCCGCTATGGTTGATAATTTCTGGGTTCCAATTATTTATTTTATGTTTTCAAATCTATTTTTATAAAACGGAAATTCATTTTCCCTATTTTCGTTTAAGATAATTTTGTACGTACAATGCACGTGTTTTCTACGTGTAGTGATTTCATCATGAAATATATAAAATTGGTAAATATGATTTTCTTATGTTGTTTTGATTATATTTTTAATAATTTTTCGTTGATAAAGTCGATTTCGCATTTTGATGTTTTACGTACGATGCACGTGTTTTCGGTAAACGTATTTAAGCGTATTTATTTTCAAAATAAAATTCGAAGTGCGTGTGACACCCCGTAAATTTTCAAAGATATATATATTATATGATAAGTATATGTTGCTGTTTGAAAATCATGCATGGATGGCATTTGGAATTGAAATGTATTGGAATTATATGTTAATGAGATGTGTAATAATGAGTGGGTATGTTAATGCTTGTGATGTTATGCATTCATCCATGTGTGGCGTCAGCTTGAAGCTGACGTGGCTTTGGACTGTGGGGCCCACTTTGAATATTTCGGCTCACAGAGGAGGGGGGAGTTCAGCTGTGTCTTCATCCGGGAGAGTGGCTTCGGTTTGGGAGTTTTGGTTATTGAAGAGTTGAGAGTTGGGCTTTTAAAGAGGTGGAGTTTAGTTCACGAAGAGTAGAGAGATGAAGAGGAAGAGTAGAGAGATGAAGAGGTGTAGGTTTTAGGAGTTAGGAAAGTATAAGGTTGCATGAATTAATTTGAAGAGTTATTAGGGGTTGATTTATGTATAAAAGACCCTCCCAAAACCCTATAAATAGAGCCCTATTTCCTACAATTCTCTTGCACCAAAACAAAATCAAAAGAGAAAAAAAAGAAAAGGAAAGAAAGAAAGAAAAGAGAGAGACAAAAGAAAGAGAGTAAGAAAATGAGTGTTCTTGTACTTGGAGCCTTTACTAGGAAGGAGAAGCCATTACTAGGAGAGGAGACAGAGCTAGGAGTCTTTGGAGCTAGGAGTCTTTAGAGGTAGGAGTGGTGACCACTTTCTTTCATTTGTTCAACCTTCAAACTTGAGGTGGGTGATTTCTTTACTTTCTAGTGGTAGAACATGCATGATAAACATTATAGATGAGTATTATATTTTAGTATATACATTGGTAGTAATAAAGATGCTATGTTAGCAAATAAATCTATATCATGCTAGTGGGTGATCTCCTTACTTTCTGATGTAGGATATTGCATGCTATAAGAAGAATATTGGTATAAATAGATAGTTGCATGTTAATATAAAAGATATGTTCTTGTTGTGAAGAAAAGTACCATGCTAACTAAAGAGAAAGAATTACTTGTTGTTATGAACCATGCTAATATGTTTGCATAACCTTGTGTTACAATAGTGTTAACATATGTGAATGATTTCAATGATAAATTATGAATGAAAATCATGCTAGTAATTTTGAATTAGCTTGATGAGATGATATTGATATGTAGGTAAATTTTATGCTAATTTACATGTTATGAATAATATGGATGTGATTTTGATACCATGATTCATGTTAAAACTTCATGTTTGGCAAATGTATATTTTTTTGAATAAGATATGAAACGTAGATTTTTTATAAGTAATGAAAAAATTAGTAATAAATCTTGTAAATGGAAAATGAGAAAAATAAGAGATGCTTATTTTGCCATGCATGAACAAAAGGAAAGAATAGATTGTATGAAAAAGATTAGAAATATTTTCTTGATAGTAAATATAATAATTTTTAATTAGTTTTGCTAATGGATCCATGCAATTGGTTATAAAAGAAACAAATTGATTCCAATAACAAACAGATGCAAATATTGTTTCTAATAAGAAGAAACATTAAAAGTTAGACCAACCACATGAAATATAGATTGAGAAAAATGTGAGTTACTGTTAGAAATTTTATCTCGGTTGTTACAAGTTTATTTCAGTCTAATAAGAGAATTAGAATCAACGGGAATCAAATACATTCTTTTGGGAAAGAAACTGAATAACAGAAGAACTAAAAAAAAATCTAGTGATAACCCTTGTATCGATAAGCACGCTCTGCCTAGCGATCTAGCGTTGCGCTGGCCTTCTAGCTGGCTCGGGTTCGACTCCTGAGAATCCCAAACCTTTTTCTCTTTTTGTTTTTCAATTAAATCCGAGAGTAGAAATAAAGGAGTTTTGGGGTGTACTTTAGACACCAAGTCCATATGGACTAAGTGGCTTTCGGTTGGGTCTTTGGGTGCTGACTCGGAGCTCGCGTGTTCGAAACCCAGTGTGAGCTTTTCTTTTGTGGGTTTATTATTTTTGAGTTTGAGATAGACTAAAAATTGAAATTAAATCCTAGTGCTCATAAAAAATGAAAGGGGATTATTTGAAAATATAGTTTGGAAATTTGAAGTAAAAAAAAAGTAACTTTTGAGAAAGATTGTGTTTTGTCTTCAAAAACAAAATCATTTAAGAGTATGATTTGTATTATTAAAAGAAAAGTAAAATATTGATTGTGAGATAATTGTCTTTTATGGGAATGGTTCATTTTATACATGGTTATTAGACTTGCAAGTGATCAAATTATGTTGGTGTAAAGAATTATTATTTTGATGATTTTATGAATGAGGAATCATGAATTAGAGTTAAGATGAGACATTAATCATTTTTGTGAACAATTGAAAGATGAAATTATCTCGGTTTGAGACATGATTATTAAAGGGTATGTGTACCCATAATTCTTATACATGAATGGTTGAGTTTTGAGTTAGTAAAATATGGTTACCGGCAAATGTTGAAATAAAAGAGTTGAGATATAAATTTGAGATATGGTTGTGGATCTATGTCGGTGGATGTTGATTAAGACCGGTAAGAGATAAGACTAATTCTAGGTTTGAAAATTTATTCATGTTTTGAACTAAAATAATTAAGCACATAAGTGAAGATGTAATAGACTTGGGCAAACGTAAATGGGTGATTCTATATAGTCGGCAGTGGATTTTCGTGGCTATAGACCCAGTTGGTGGACTGTGGTTGCTCCGTAGGAGATGGACTGTATTTTTTCCGGGACTTAGGGTAGTCGGCGGATGTTTACCATACTCCAATGTATATGTGTATACTGGGGCTAGAGGGGCATTTGCGGGGTTATTCTCACGATATAATAGTCAGAGAGGCTGGGATCTGTTATTATAGTCAGGGAGGCTGAGATCCGTATCCGTGAAATAATCTAAATCTTGTTTTATTACCGAGTAGTTTCATGGCGGGGGATCGAACCCTTAAATGTGGAGTATGTAGATGTTTACCCTCGGACCTATGTAGTATGGGATGCAAAGAATCCGAACAAGTGTGCATTAGTGTCATCCTAGTATAGAATTGTGTGCATTAGGTATTAAAGCATGACATACACTTACATGTTTAGCGTAGTCACATTAACACTTTATTATTCATTCAACTGCTGTGTTTTTATTAAAGTAATGAGATCGTTATACTATTCCCGGTATAGAGAAGATAGCCGAGTATAACATTTCGTCAGTTGTAAGTAACTGACGTGCCCACAGATTGACATGCAGGTAATGGACTATTCATGAAGGAGTAAAGATGTTGTGATGTAAATGATGTTAAAGTTATACAAGTTGTATTTTATTTCAATGCTGTAATCTTTTATTTTCCGCTGTGTAAACAAAGTGTATGTAACTCTGATGTATTGTTGTTGAAAAAGTTTTAAATTTCCTTGTAAAATTGTACGAAGTGAAGTAAAAATCCTGTAGAATCTCGAATTCGTCCTTATTTGGAATTCAGGGTATTACAGCCGTCACTAGAATCATCCGAGTGAGACTGCGACGTTCGAATATCGTCGGAAGGTGGAGAGAGCCTTAAGGTAGGTGGAGTTCGTGTGGAGGGTGGCACCTCCATGATTACATCTACTAGGGTGTGCCCTTGAGGAGGGCATACAACGGGAGAAAAACAGGTGGAGATAGATTCAACTAGCAGAGTAAGCCATTGAAACGAGTTGTTTGCAAAAAGAGAAGAAAAAGAGTCTAGACTCTAGAGGGTTTTAAATCACACAGGTGTGGATTCATGAGTATGCAATCCAAGGTGGAGATTGTTGGGTTTATGTCTTGCATACTATATTGGATAAGAAGACGATGAGACGATGGAGGAATCGAGATGATAGGAGACGGAGTGGAAGCAAGGAAAACAGTCAACAGCAGCAGCAGGTAGAGTTGCGATCGACCGTACATGGAGTGCGGTCGACCACCCAACTCTGCAGAATTTCCCGAGAGGGGGACGGTCAACCGACTTGTTGGTGTGGTAGACCGCGCACGGCGCTGATGGATCGGATCTTGGTGATTCGTGAGAAGCCCAATTTGCTCTTCAAATCAGATCTGACGGCTCAGGTATATCCAAAGGCTATTGTATCAAGATATCAAACTAAGTTTTCTTTAGATCTCTATATATTGTTGTTATTGGCCTCCATTGAGAGCCAAGAGAGAGAGTACTTCATTGAAGGAGAGATTGAGTGATTCTCTAATTGTAAACAACTAGTACTTACTGGTGAGGCTGGAGAGAGGGTCGTGGTGAGAATTGTAATATTCTTGTATCTTCTCTAGTTGAATAACATCTTCGGTTTCTTTCCCCCGGATTAAGGCGAAAGCCCCAACCGGGACAAATTTGTGTGTGCTTTGGTGTGTTTGGTATGATCTCATATGTACTTGGTGGTTTGTGTTGATTGCATCGAATAACTCAACAAGATCGTAAGAGAGGTTTTTCGGTAGAAATCCCTAACAGTTAGATCCTCTCCACCCAATCTTATATCACAAAGTAGCACGGCTGTAAATTAATTAAAGACGGAGGATTAATGTTTGTCATAAAAGATATCATTATCTTCCAGATCCAACAGCGAATGCACGGAGAAAGCAGAGAACTCGATTGTGGAGGAAGGCAAAATTAATGTCGTAGGGAGGTGAAGTTTGTTCGACAGGATAGTAAAAGTGAAAACAATGGTTGATGGTTGTAAACTCGACATGCCAATGATAGTGAGAGGCAAAATCGATGTCGAGTTGCGGCTCGATTCAGACTTCCAGCAATTATTATCGTAACTTTTTTGTAATTTTACCTTTACTTTTCTATAAATTGTTGTTGTGATTGAGCTTAATGGAGGGCCGGATATGAGAGAAAATGAATGAGATAGAAGAAAATATCTAACTTCCAAGGCATCTTTCCACACACACACAAAACAAAACAAAAAACGAAAAAAACATCTAAGGCACTATGGTATCACGTAGATCAGTTTCTAACACACTAATTGAAATGATTTAATGGTTCTTATCTCTGTCTATATCATATCATATTTATTTGTGCCCATATTATCTCTACTATTATAATGACTATTATAATGGGAGAAGGGGTTAATGTCATTTGTCATCGTTGTCATTTTGTCAACACGTGCAGCGCACGTGTTGGCTTTTTTTCTTTTCATTCCCCTCCACGTGCATCGCACGTGCATTATAGTTTTTTTTTGGCCCTTTTCATTTCCCTCCACGTGCATCGCACGCGTTGGTAATTTTTTTTCCTTTTCATTCCCCTCCACGTGCATCGCGCGTGCATTATAGTTTTTTTTTTGTCCTTTTCATTCCTCTCCACGTGCATCGCACGTGCATGATACTAGTTTAGAATAATGCTAGAGCCACTACCAATTTCACTACATTTCTCTTCACTAGCTTATGTGGCACATTCCAATAGATAGGGAATGATAGAGTAGATGGGAAAACTCTCCAATAGGAGTATGTCACCTAAGATAGTGAAGGAAATGGTAGTGAAATTGGTAATGGCTAAAGCATTACTCTATTATTTATTCCAGAAAGGAAAGGAATTTGTCAAAGTTAGTGCATGAACAATTAAGGACTGTGTATAAAGGTACTTACAAATATATTCTTCTTAAGAGCAAAATGTAAAAATTAAATTCACAATTTAAAGGACTGTTTAAATATTGTTAGATTAATTACTAGTTTACATCATAGATGGACTCTTATTTTATTTCCGAAAGAAAGAGAACATTTCCGTGCAATGCACGCCTAAAATAATTCGTTGTCAGAGATTGGCAACTGAACTGTTTTCTTATCTCTAATCCAATATCTAATCTCTAATATTATAATGGGAGAAGGTCTTAGTGTCATTTGTAAATGTTTTGTCATTCTACCAACCTGTACAACGCACGTGAATAACTATTATAAAGGAGGTCCTAGGTTCAAATCAAGACTACGTCTAAATTTTTATTTTAAAAAACTATATTTATTAAAACGTGCATCGCACGTGTAAACTACTAGTAATATTATAATGGGAGAAAGCCTTAGCGTCATTTGTCATTTTGTCATTCTACCAACATGTGCAACGCACGCATATAACTAATATAAAGGAGGTTTCCACTTCAAATCCTCCCTATCTCAGAGTGTATATATATATATATATATATATATATATATATATATATATATATATATAGGGTAAAAGGGATATGAGCAACTTGCTCATTTAGTAAATGAGCAATTGATTATGTGGCATGCATGTGATACATTGGACAACTAACCATTTTAAGAATTTTCCAATCACATGTATGCCACATCATCAATTGCTCATTTACTAAATGAGCAAGTTGCTCATACCCCTTTTTCCCATATATATATATATATATATATATATATATATATATATATATATATATATATATATACACTACTATTAATTGGAGAGTTTGTCACTTTGAGTTTGTAACCAAACAAATAATTTTTTAATATTTTTTTGTTACAAATGAAATGCATACGTTGCACGTGTAACTCTAACTTTATTTATTGACACGTGCATCACGCGTGTAAATCAAAGTTTTTTCCTTCACCAAATAAATAATTTTAAAATTTTTTGTCACAAAGCAAATACGTACATCGCACGTGCAATTCCAAATCTATTTTGTAAGATCACCGTACGTACAATTCAAGGTTTTTCCTTCAAAAAATTTAAAAAATTGCGTGCAGTGCCCATTCAACTCCAATTTTTTTAAAGTATAAGGCATTCATCACAAGTGCTGATTACTACCGACTTACATGTATCGCATGTTCCACTCCAACTTTTTATCAAAATGTGCATCGCACGTGAAATTACTAGTAATAATATTATAATGGAAAAAGTCCTCAGTGTTATTTGTCAATCTACCAACGCGTGTATTGCACGTGCATAACTCATATGAAGGAGGTCTCAAGTTCGAGTCCTCACTACGTCATATTTTTTACTTTATTAAATGTGCATCCCGCGTGTAAATTATCTATCTATATCTATTTATCTATAATGTAATATAATAACTATTATAATGGAAGAGTTGGAGTTGTAAATCTACCTACTTAGTGCAACTCCAACTCTCCCATTACTTTCAAAAAATATACAATTTTATTTATTAAGACATGCACGCACGTGTAAATCAGAGTTTTTACTTCAATTTTTTTTTAAAATAAGACGTGCATCGCACGTGTATATTATTCACCAAACAAATAATTTTTAATTTTTTTTGTCACAAAGCAAATACGTATGTCGCACGTGCAACTCCAAATCTATTTCGTAACGCATCACCGTACGTACATTCAAAGTTTTTCTTTCAAAAAATTTAAAAAATTGCATGCAGTGCCCATTCAACTCCAATTTTTTTAAAGTTTAAGGCATTCATTACAAGTGCTGATTACTACCGACTTATGTATCGCATGTTCAACTCCAATTTTTTATCAAAACCCGTGCATCACAAGTGAAAATTACTAGTTTATTTAAAGAATACTAATATTATAACAATAATAATATTATTATTAGACTGTGACAGTGTGACTGGCATTTTTCTAAAGAATCAGTAGTGTCCTTAATTGAACGCCTTACGTATGTGATCTGATCAGCAGAGGCAATACACATGTTTTGGAGGATTTGAATAAATAGAGAGAACCGAGAGAGATAGTGAGAAAAATAAATAAATAAATAAATGAGTTGTTTTGGAGAATTTGAATTTGAGTTGGGGGGGGAGGGAAACTTTTGAGTGGGGAAATATGGTTTGTGTGGTTAGCTCTGAACCATTGATTTCAACCCTATTGAATGAGAGTCACTTGATGCTTTTTTTGTATTTTATTATATAGACTAGATTTGCCCGTGGGCACGTGCCTACGGCACGTCTTCGAAACGATACAAAACACGAATATAGACTAGATTTGCCCATGGGCACGTGCCTACGACATGTCTTCGGAACGATACAAAACACGAATAGCCCTGTAAACAGTAAAACAATAATTAGTTGTAAATAAAAGTCCATGTTTCCATTAGTATATGTTGAAAAATAATTATAAATGGGGGTGTAATAACTTCTTAGAACAGTAAGTGTGGAAAATGATGAAATTTAATTGTTGAAGAGATATTTGTTATTTTCAATATAACATGTGCAATAAAAAAAACAAAAAAATTCTGAAAATTTACAAACCTGAAATCTTAAAATCTAAATTTCTAAGTAAATAAAGAAAGAATAAGATAGAGAGATACAGGGAGAGAGAGAAAGAGATAAATATGAAAAAACGAAGAGAGAAGAGAGATAGTAATAAAGTAATGAGTTTTTTAGTTTTGGGGTGGAAATTTTTGCTTTGGGCCAAAAAAATTCCGAAAATTTACAAACCTGAAATCTTAAAATCTAAATTTCTAAGTAAATAAAGAAAGAATAAGATAGAGAGATAGGGAGAGAGAGAAAGAGAGAAATATGAAAAAGCGAAGAGAGATATAGTAATAAAGTAATGAGTTTTTTAGTTTTTGGGTGGAAATTTTGGCCGGGGGGACGAGAATGTGTTTTGTGAAATTAGATCTGGGTTTTTAATTTGGGGGAATTGAAGGTGAGCCACTTGATAAGCAATAGATTTCAGGAATCAGGATGATTAAAATGGGCTGCTTTTGGGCCAGGCTTTTACTCTATGAACTTGAGGGCTTTAAGTTTCAACCCACCCTGGGCACTCTGCAATTAATTGGTCAAAGTACACATACGATGTGGCTGTGCAAACAAAAACTTTTCAACAAAGGTATGGCATGTATCTCAAAGTCAGAACCAGGATGGTCGCAGTTGCATGTACAAGTAGTTCACAGCAAACACAATCCAACTACCACAGCAAATACATTCCAACTACGCAATAGAATCTGAATCAGATTAGCACCAAAATTGGTCTAAACAGAACGTATTCAAATTGCTGTCGACTGATTGTATCGATTCCAAAATTGAAACAAAAAACCACACGCAATGTAGTGATCCACAAAAGGTACAAGACTTTTCTCGCCTTTGATTCTATAATCTGACTTACAACTCCAATTGTTACATTATCATCAATCATTTAATATCATGTGTTACAAAAATTTTAAGTGCCCCTTCCAAAATTCAACAGCTTACAACTTAATAATACCACCTTCTACAAGTCACAATCCAATTTCTGTGAAGTTAATAATGAAATTGGACAGGAGAATGCAGTCTCACAAATTACTCCAGGCTCCCTATAATTTAAGTTCTTCGTGCCTGTGAACAAGGACATCCCTAACCTAAGTGTGAAAAAATACATACTTAAGTATAAATTTTCCAAATGCCCAGGCCATAGCCCACACGGATGAGAACAAGCTCAAAGAGCATGTGGATAATGCTAGTTAGCCGCACTTTTGAACCAGGTATCTCAGACCAGTTCACAGAGACCTCAATGATTGGGATATTTAGATGCTTGCACAGATAGACGATCTCAACATCAAAACACCACCTGCATACAAAATATAAATGCACCAGGTTACTAAGATTGAACTGATCAATAAAATGTGGAGCATGATAAAGCATCGTATGAAGTTAAACACATTCTTTTTTGAAAAAAAATGTTGGTAGGATTTTGTATACAGCCAATCTTTAGTTGAAAGTAATTAAAAATACAAAAAAAGGCATATATTTAAATATTAAAAAACCTATTATTTTAGGGCATATGATTTCATAAAGAACGGAGGAGAGAAGTGGAGGTCAATTGGGATATGATTTTATTTTTGTGTGAGAAAGTCAAACATGGAGTGCATTGTGCAATACACATGCTTTTCTCATTCTCAGCATAATTAGATCAATTCATCTTCATTGAATGTCTTACGGTTAAATAATGAAGGTCCAACTCCGGATAATACTTGAAACAATTTGTATCCTTACACAATCCAAACTTAATATCCTCCTAAAATATTTCTTTTCATAATTAAATAAAAAAAATGCATTATTTACTTTCTTAATAAAATGTTCTTTTCATTTATTATCCTTGAAAGTAAATTAACATTAAATTCCATAACTACATGTTTTTTCTTTTGAATTTAAAGTATGTGGCAACTAATTGAATAGTGATAGTATTCATGGTAACTGTCAAACCGGACAGATCATGCTAGCTGATGAGGAAAACGGGACCATGTTATTAATTAACTTTAAAGAGGCTCTATCATATGTGATCGAATCCCCAAAGAGTATGAAACATGACAAAAAGTAGCACATCATCAAAAGCCAAAGTAGATCATAAGCAATACCTTTTTAATCTAATGTTTGTGAAAAGCTTTCGGGCGGCAGCCCTTGTAAACATTTTAAAGCCACACTGCAAAATGTAGCAATTGAAAAGTGAGATGTAGATAACAATCAACTTTCTGCTTATGTTAACGACTAAGAGCAGAACAAACACCACCATGAAGAAGCACAAATTCTTACCTGTGTATCCCGAATTCCTGGACCTGCTGCCAGTAGAACTACAAGATGGAAACCTTTCATGAGTAAATTCCGATACCATTTTCGCTGTAAAATATAATAAAAACCTATTAACCTGGGGACTGGAAATTGTTAGAAAAATAAGCACCAATTTAAAATTTAGACTGTTGAAATCAGAGAATGAAAGTTAACCGTTGCCAGGGCCTGCTTCTCAAGATGAGCACGGGATCCAAATGCAGTAACTTCAATATCAGATAACTCCTTGTTCTTTTTAACTACCTCCAATATCTGATGGAAAAGTGAAACAGGTAAATGAACCTTCAAAAGTCACAAGATTAACAAAGCGGATTGATGGAGATCAAGTTAAAGATTTTACAATTCCCTATTGACATAACTGACTCTACCATAGTTGTCAAATAGGACCCTCCATTAGATTAGTTAGATTTTAGTTTCTAGATATTATTTCTTCAGTAGAACACGTCAGTTTGTAGACTTCTAATATAGGATTACATGTTTATTAATTTGGTTTGTTTTTATCGTTTCTTTAGTTGTCGTTATCTTTGTGCCGTTTCACAAATAAGTTCCAGTCCGTAGAGGACAGCTTTGATAAATAATTAAATTTAAATGGAGGTGTTCGTTTGAGTTCTTTCTCTTCTTTTCTCTTCTCTCCTCTCTACTAACTGCTGATATTCTACCCAGAAATGAACTTTTGTTTGACTGAAACATTGACAACATGCAGAAAGAATTTAAGATTTAAAACTAGTGCTCAGACGCACCTGATTTTCAAGTTTTTCAAGGTCAGTCACCTTCGTTGCTCCATCAGCATCAAGCATCAAAAGGAGATTACCACGTGAATGAAGCATTCCCTGTTTAACAATGCTTTCACAAATTTAAGAAGCATTGATCAATCAGCTGTGAAAATTGAATAGTTTCCAATCAGCTAATAGCATCAGCTAAAGGAAAAAGGGATCCATAATTTTAGAAATGGCTGATAAATAAATATAAACACACATTATTGTCAAGCATAAAAGCATTTCAAAGAGATATTTAAAAGGGCTAAAAGAACCTTACTTTTCTTATAGCTTCTCCTTTTCCATGATTTCTTCCCAGAAGAATGACCCTAACACTATCAATCTTATACTTCCTAACAAAGTCAAATGCAACTTTTGATGTCCTATCGGTACTTCCATCATCAACTATCAATACCTGAATTGAAAATTTTCACTCAGTACATCAATTATAAGAGTTTTCACCAATACTTGATACAGTATATAATTTTAATGACAAAGGTAATCAGCAGAACATGAAATAATATATAACACAACAATTTTTCAGTGCATTACCATTCAAGATACATATCAATATGATTTTGTTGAGAAATTGATGTGAATCTGACAGTAAATTTTGTGCATCTTATGTTAAAGATGTCTGTTATGGTACACCATACTTAAATGATAAATTGACAAGAGTTACAGGTGAGACGGTATCACATTTCAAGCAGAATGTGCAAGTCTAAGTGAGGGTTTTATTTTAAAAATCCAAACTTTACATACCTTATTTTGCTCACAGAGAAAAATAAAAATTTCCACAACGTGTAGTGGATTTTTAAATCTACATTTAAACCTTAAGCAAACCTATCTCCCTCGGTACTAGAACCAAAGGAAATGTAATCACAATGAAAATTTACATTGTGTAAAAGCCAATCGCCAGTGCTCTCTCACTTTCTTCCCTTTTATGACCTCTATATCTACACCTTTTCCCTTTTTTTAAAAGTGTTTTTCTGAGTTTTAAGCTTCTTTCATCAATCAATAAAATGATTCTTTTTCGTTAATAGATGAAACAATTCAGCCATCAACTTTGAGGGTTGAGAATTAAGTGGCATTTCATTGGAAACTCTTGTTAAGTAGGCTCCTTATCATGCATTAGATATTATTTCCATGTAGAGTTAATTATGCTACACCTTCGCACAAGACCAGGATTTTGACCAGCACATTTGGTAGAATTAACTTCAAGAAAACAAGTAATATATTATATATGTTGTTTTCAACAAATAAATTAACAATGACAGACATCAAAAAGAAAAGTTTCCAGCTATAGTGAACTTTAACTAAATATCATCTGGCAATTAATCCACGGCTAATGTACTTTTAAGGCAACAGTCTGATTTCACATAGTAAAGGTGGTAGATGAAAATCAACATGAAAGACATATGTAAAACAATAATAATATATTATAAATGAAAATTATGGATTTAACAGGAAGGTGAAATGAATAGTTGCTGCTCATCTGTATTACAAAAGAGAGGGGTGACTTTCTCACTTCAATGATGATGTATAGAAGATGAAAGAGGATACATGATACCGAAGTTTCAATATAGAATGCAACAGAAAGCAAGCAGCCACCAGCAGGAAACAAAAGTACATAGGTAAACGAATAATACAAGGAAAATTTAGAACAAAAAAAAGTGGATGAGAAGATACAAGTAAATTTTAAACAATATTAGTAAATGGGAATGCATAAAGGGTTAGCAAACGGCTATGCAGCACCTTGCAATTGAATCATGCATGTAATCGCTGACATGGCAATCTTTGAAGAATTTGCTCAAAATTAGTTAGTTTACATCACTAGTTACTTGAGAAAGTGAAAAGAAAAGTTATTAGATTTGTTTGTTTGTTAATGTTGTTATTTTAGAAGAGGATTTCCAACAGTCCTTTCGTTAGGGTTTATTTATTTGAATTTCAAATTTAATTGAAACTTATCTCGTAATAACTACTAACACATAATTAAAATATGGTTTGATAAGGAAATAGAGAAGGAAGAGACTCAAATGACAAATTATTGTATTTCTTTGATGTTTATGTGAGTAGGCAGACACCCATATGAGTCAGACCAATCTTGGTATGAGGCCAATCTAATCTTAACTCTATTCTTCTTAACCATCTTTTCTTTACTTCCAAATTCTGTTTCTTTCCATTGTAATATTGTATCCCTCATCATTGGTATCAGAGCAAGTTTGACAACTTTTTGCGGGAAAAATTCAACAGTGTTCTGCATTTGACCATTATGAAGGTTCATTACATAAATTTAATATGTACAAGACACTAATCATCAGTCAATTATCTCCCTTCAAAATATGCAAATTCATCATTGATTGTGTCATCAAGTTGAAATCACAACAACTTGAGCTAGAACATGATCCAAGGATCAAAACCATCTCTGAAATTGTAAATCCTCCCGGTAGGGTTCCCCCAATTCTTTGGTTAGTGCATTGTTAGAGAGAGCCAAAGACCTTGAACATTGAGTTTTCTATTTTTTCGAGTCTTGTCACATCTACAACAACAACAACAAAGCCTTTTTCCCAACTAGTTGGGGTCGGCTAAGTCTTGTCACATCTCTGATTCAAATTTATCATGTTCCTTAGTCCTCTACCATATCAAGCCATCCTTGCCAATGCTTGGTTCCTCACAATTCTCCACTTCAGAACTGAAGGTCGAAAAATAAATTCCTGCCATAAAAAAAGTCTTATGCAGGACAGATCAACATTGACTAGTAGAATATTTATGTTTGCACAATATGTATAACTAACATTCCTCATATCTTCTACAGCATTGGGGCTGCTACAGTTCATCATGAACACCAGTTTGGACCCCAAAAAAAGATTTTGGAGATATTTTAAATTAGTTATTTGGAATAGGAGCAATTTCGGGAAGTGAAAAGATAAGTGCAGCCCAATTGAAAAGATCATCATTTTAGTTAACTTAGAAATTGTTTATTTGAAATTCAATTTTAATAAAGCTTCTCCAGTAATGGCCAATTAAAATGTTATAGACTTATAAAGAAGTACCGAATAGAAGGACTTTGATGACAAGCTATCATGTTTTTGATGTCTACATGAATTTGAAGAAATCCATGTAAACTGGGACAATCTTGGGGTGAGGCCAATTGAACCTTGTCCCTTTTCTTCTTCCCTCTTTCCCTGTTCTTTATTCTATTCTCTCCTTTTTTACTACTCTGCAAACATCCATTATCATTCCCCCAACACAAAACCACAAATTAAACTTCCGAAGGCTGCTACTCACAACATAGCCTCTTCACATAATGCAAACAAGTTAATAAAATTTTTCTTTTAACTTAAACAGTAGCTTTCGCTCATTAAAAGGAAATAAAAACCTATATATCTATATAATAAAACACAAAGAAAGCTATCAAGTGGCTCTCCTTCAATTCCCCCAAAATCAAAGGCCCAGATCTAATCTCACAAAACACATCCCCCCCCCCCCCCCCCCTCTTAAAGTTTCCCCCCAAAACTCAAATTCAAATCTCCCCAAAACAACTCATTTATTTATTTAATTATCTCTCTCTCTCTCTCTCTCTCTCTCTCTATATATATATATATACATACTTATGGAAACATGAACTTTTATTTACAACTAATTATTGTCATACTATTCAAACTTGAGCTACATAATTTTTGATTTATTGTTTACAAGGCTTTTCATATGCTGTATCGTTCTGAAGAACGTGCCCACGGTCAAATCTAGTATATATATATATATATATATATATATCAATGGGGAGAAATGTGGAATTGGTTGAGGACAGAGAAAGGGAAGACGTAGCGAAATGGAGCAATGCGGTGGGAGAATTTGGATTATCAAGGGAATTTAAAATAAAATAACTTTAGTTCAAAGTTTGAAAAGGTAACATCAAGATGTCAACTGTACGGAGAAGGGACCTATTTCAATTAATGGAAGAAAATTAAGGGACCTAATAGAAATAAAAAGGTATGGGGGAACTAATTTTTAAAAAAAAATTGATATGAAACCAAATTTAAAAAGCCTATCAAAACAGTTGCAGTAACATCATACGTACCTCATAAGTAAATGCCTTGTCAGCAGCTGAACGTTGCTGGAGGTAACTGCAGAGAAGCAATTTTCATATAAGTCTAAGCACAAGTGATGCTATGCACAACTCAAAATAATATCAAATCAGACCTGCCATGAAAAAGAAAAATGGAAAACATTTTGCTATATATTCACATGCTTCACATGCATATTAGTATGTAATGGATATCAGAACATCCACAGTCGTTTGATATGCATAATATGCATATTTTCGTAAAAAATGCGCTGCAGTCGTTTATGCATATTTTGCATATTTTGCGATAGTAGATTGCTATAAATTAGAGTGGATTTGAGAGAAATGCATATTATACAGGACGCTACTTCACTTTCCGTCCCACGAAAAAAATCATTTTTTAATTCTCCGACGCAACTTCACTTTCCGTCCCGATTATTATTATTTTTTTCCATTTTTTCCTCGGATGCCATCCCTCAAATAGCCCATTTTATTTTTTGGCTTGGACGGAACTTCATTTTTTTGATTTTTTTGGTTTTTTTTAATTATTAAAATTATTAAAATAATCAAATAAATTATTTTAAAATGGCCAGATTTTATTTTTTTTTGGGCGGTTCCGTCCGATGATTTTTTTTTTTTTTTTTGCTATATTTATAGCATTTTACCACTGACGCAAACCAGCTTTGCTATATGTATAATATGCAAAAATGCATATTTCGGCAAAGCACGACTGTGGATGCTCTGAGCCTTTATGCATGGATTCCCTTAACTGTATATATTTACCACATAACATAAAAGTCAGTACATTAACTCCTAACTCCTGATGTGTACATTAACTATAACCGCAACTCTGAATTTCCAACTTGGGAACCAAAAAATGAAACAGTGACTGAAGGTCAGGAGTATATTTCTTGTTGAAGGGGCTCTCCAAGATATAGTTAGTACAATTATTGGTAAATTGAAAGGGCACAGCAAGGTCTAAAGAGTTCAACTGTTGTAACCAGAAAATGATAGATTGCTGGAGGCCAAAACTCAAAAGAAATTACTAAGCGAAGAACATATCATACTTAGCACAATAGCCAAACTACCAATGGATAGAACATCTAATAAACCAAAGGAGACATCTACCAATACAGCAGGATAATTAGTGAGATTTCCACCATGTCATACATGGTATGTCCTGCTGGGCTGCAACTAATTCAATAGTGCACTTATAATGTTTTAGTATGAGATTAAAGGTTAAGCTGCTCAGGCGTTTATCAGAGCCTACCTGAGCACTTTATCAAAATATATTCAGGGTAAAAAAAAAGAGAGGAAAAAACATACTAAGAATAAGTTATTTTAAACAGAACAGTTAGTCTTCTGTGTGTATTTTTGTACTTTGCTTTAAAAAGAGCTTTGTTGTTGAGTTCATTTGTTTAAGCCATAAGGTTCATCAGCTGATCCCAAAGTGGGAATCAATAATCATATTTTTTCACAACATGCATTGCTATAATCTAATCTTATCCCCAGGACCACATGTATATAATAATAATAATAATAATAATAATAATAATAATAATAATAATTAAATTTTAAATTTAAAAAAATGCCATCGTAAATGATAACAACCGTCTGAAAATTCTTCCTTTCCTCTAATTATAGCACAGTCCTGTCAGGATTTCCACCAGAAATAAATTTGAAGTCAAGCACCGAAAAGTTCTATATCAGAGATGGCAATAAACCAAAGAAAACTTTCAACAACTTACTTCAGTGTTTCAACAAGAGCTCCAGGAAGCCTATGCTCTTCATTATATGCAGGGATTATCAAAGATACGTATTTCTCAGCAGGATCAAAGATTGTAGGGCATGGGACCTGGGAAATTGAGCAGAATAGTTGAGAAATGTATAACAAAAGGAGATATGGACAATACTCAAATCATACAGAATGCGTGTGTGACTTAATCAGTACTCAAGGGAATGTAAAAATCAGAACATATATTTCACATTTTCACAGCATTGTAAAAATATGTACTTGTTGTCACAGCATTATAAAAATCTCTACTTGCCTTGCAGGATATGAAAATTACTACAGGTATCGACTCAAAAACTTGGTAAACCAATATTGCTAAAAATCGTCTTGGTGGAAAACTAAGGCATAAATTGATCCCTAACTTACCTGAAGTACAGTGTTTGATCTCTTTTAAGTTAAATCCTTCTATTTCTTGGTCATTGTCCCTGTCCGTCTATATGTATTACAATGAAACAATCATCCTCTCTCTCTCCCTTTCACAATTTATGTATCGCCAAAGCCAAAGCCAAACCAATGTTGAAAATAACGATAGCGCTAGTGTAGCGCTCACGCCACCAGTAGCGCAAAGTGTAAATAGCGTAACGCATAACGCAAGATATGGATATTTTTATTTTTTAATTCAATAATTAAAATATCCAAAATTTTCTTGTAAATTATACTAATTTCCTAAAATAAAGAAGTATTTGAAGGCTCAAAAATGCTAAATATACCAATGTAAAAAGACTTCAATGTTCAAAAATTAAGACTTCAAGTTATAAAGCCTAAGAACACACAAAAAAGCGAGTACAAAATGTAAGTACTAAAGTAAATGAACTAGATTAGCTTTTCTGACTCTAATCTAGTCTCTCTAATTCAAATATCAAAATACGAAGAACCAAAACTAAGAAATTAAAATCATGAAGGATCAACAACAAGATAAAGCATGGAGAATCAAAAAAAGAGAAGGAGAATAAGAGAAACCCTAATCGTTGAGTTTGTTAGCTGAAATAAAACAAATATAGAGAGGAAGAAGAGAGTTACTAAAAGATTCGCTAGTAATGCCAACGGAGCCCTAGTCACGAAACTGGTGTCGTCATTACTACTTGAAGAAACTGGAGTCATCACAAGGATTGGTGCCAAACTTGTAAAGAAAAACATGAAGAAAGAGGGGGGAAACAAACGGGTTCTCTCGCTTGTGTTTATAACTCAATATTTTCCCCCCTAAGAGTAAGTCTGTAGCGATTGTTATTTATGTTAAGATACAGTCGACAAATAGCATGGGCTAAATAAAATAACACTGAGCTCAGTAGGCAATGAGTTATGCATGTGAGATCTGTAGCGGTTGTACTTGAGTAAGGCTACACAGCGAGCTATTTCAAGCTTCACAGCATGCTATTTTATACATTGCACCAAAGGTCTAATGCACTTTACAGTTGAAGTATAGTAATTCTATATTATTGAATATTCTTATTATTTTGGTTAACTGTTGTCTTGTTGAACATCACAATGTGTTAAAATATCAGATCAAAGAGATAGTTATGTTGCACATGTTAGTTATCAAACTTAATTAAGTAGTACTTGTCAATCTTTGATTTGTGATTGTTATAATTTTATAATACAATCTAACTTCAGTTTCTATGTTTCGCATATGATTTTATGGTTGACTACAGAAGGATAACAAATGTTGTTCTTTGAATTGGGTAGATTATATTCATTACATCTATGAAATTAAAGGTTATGTAGAGACATTTGGGAGTTCCTTTTCCCAACACAACATTGCAATATTTATTGTGAGTCACTTATATTTCGTTGCCATCCTCCATCGACATGAAAATCCTTGGTCCTACACAACTCCAACTGTCCAACATAAATCAATTGTTTGTTTTGTATGTTGACGCCATGTGGGTTGTGTCTGGGTGTGAGTGTTTTGCAAAAAGGAGGGATGGTTTTGGGAGGCTAAAGTACTGCCCAAAACATACACCATATGGTCTAGAGGGGCTCATCTCCATATCTTCCATTGCACAGCAGGCTGCAACTACAGTTAAAACGTTGCACCTAAAGATAATTACAACTAACAAGTTGCAAGATTTCCTTGAGTACTTGCAAGTTGCAACTAAGAGGCTGTATGGTAACCAACTATTTTGATTTTTGAGGAAATATGAATAGGAAAAAATATGCAAACCCACTTGGTCTCATCAAGTGTTGTCCCTAATTTCTATAAGAGGCAAAAAAAATTCTCCCATCCAATCAAAATCAGACGCGAAACCCACTAGCATGCAAAAGAAAGGTACATAAATTTCCTCCCATTCAGCTCTGAAATTTGGGAGTAAAAGGAAAAGTTGGGTTTATTTATTAAATAATCTGATCAGTGAGACCCATTAATTATTTGGATTCAATATTTTATATTTTTAAAAAATTGTTTTTCTATTGTCACCTTACAAACTGCTTACAACTTTGTGGCCGTTTGGTTAAACTTTTAGGGAGATATAAAAATCATTATTTGTAAGTTTTATGTCTCCCTTTTTCGAAGTATAATGTCTTTTGGAGGGTTTCACTCAAATGTAAAAATTTATGATATGATTTTTTGTATTTGGTTGAGTCGCAAATACTATAAGGAAAGGGAATCTCATACTTATGTAACTTATCGGAGGAAATATTCCTCATAGAGTAGTCGTACTCATATAGTGCAACTTTATACAGATGATCTGTATCAGTTTTATCAGTTTTACCAGGTTTCGTGGGAGGGGTACAGGTTGGCGGTTTGTTACCTTGAGCCTTAAGTAGTATGGATGGAGACTCGGTTTGTTACCTTGAGCCTTAAGTAGTAAGGATGGAGACTCATTCGAGTAAGAGTAATACATGTACGTATCACATATGTGTGCGCACACATGTACTAATATAAACTGAGGAAAAATTAATATAAAACTATTAGTTACGTACATTGTTAAATATAAGAGTAATAATCTAATTGAACTCTTGACTAATTAAAAAGAGTTTGAAAAGAAGTTCATGGGTTAATGAATAAAAATGTTTATTTTGAAGATACAGAGAAAACAATATGTGAATTGCTAGTTTAAGAGATTCGGGTTGATAACCCACCATAAATTGGATTGTGATCCGATTTGTGGTTCAGATGAGAGTTGGGAGAACCCGGTAACACTGATTTGTATTGTTTATTATGTTTCTCATGTAATAAGATGTATATGTATAAAAAAATAAAGTCACTTGGAAGCTTCTTATACATCGGGCGATCCAAATTGTCTTCTTATTAAAAAATCGTTAATTTAGCAAGCACTTAACGCCCGGATAGAATATCTTCTAACTAGTTGATGATTATAGACATATACATATTATGACATAAAAATCAAAAATGAACTTTATAAACTGTCCATTGGGGGTCCCACCAAGTAGTCATAAATACTCTATATGAGGACATCACCTCCTACATATATGAGGCTGCCTTTGCTCAAATACCGAATTAGTGGACCTCACTAATCAGATTAATTAATAACTAAAACCCAACTCTTCATGTTTCTCCCTTCAACTATAGAGCAAGATGGGAACTTGAATGGAAGTTGAGGTGTTCGTTGATATTTAGTCAATCATTGCCTCCAGTTCAGTCAACTATCCTAGCTGCACAATCTCTGCAATCTTCTTCGACTGCACCTCCTACATGTTCTTCACTCCAGCCCTCCACTGTGACATCTTTGAGATGGTTCCCTCACCATGTTGCTAACATTTGTGTCAATATTGACACAGCGGGGACGCAATCTCATTCAACATTTCTAAGTCGTGACAACGAGGCTAAGAGTAGCTACATTGCTTCTAGGCAGACTAATTTAACAAATCCTACTAGTGTATAGTTAGTGGGTATATACGAAGCTATTCGATTTGCGTCGACATACCTTCAAGGCCAGATGTAATGTACTTTTAGATTCGGAGGTGGGTGTGATTTGGCCCATAAAGAAGAACTTGAATGGTCAAATGATGTTCCATGGCGAATTTTACATTTCGTCCATGAATGTATTTATTTATTAGATTCATGTAGTTTCATTTGTGTTTCTCATGTTAGCAGATCTCAAAACCATGCAGCATCGGTGGTTGTGCAAGATATTTATGGTGTTTGACATTGTATTATGATTCCTATGCAGTTTTTATTAGGTGCTAAACAGCTTGTACCTTTTTCTCCTATTCAAATTTTCTCAAAAAACATGGTTACTAAACAACCCATTAAATCCAACCAAATACAAAAAAATCATGCGCTATTTTTTATAAAAAAAATTGAATTAATTCAATTGGTCTAACATATAGCTACCGAACTCAGAGTCCTCACAATGCCTACCTACCAGATATTCAGTGCACTCAACATATGATGGCATTTCCTCATCCTGTGCCAAAGATCAACCAAACTTAGTGCAAAGTGTAAAGTTCAGTAGTTCACTCTCCAATTCTTCATTATTTAATTCGCGATTTTTAAAAAGTTGACATTTTTATAGCTAACTTAAATGAATATTCTTTAAAATTAACCAAATCCGATCTAATCCACACAGTAACAACACCAACATCTATAAATTCCGTTCCATACCTTCTTCAAAGAGTTGGGATCCTCGAAAAACTCCTCCGATGCAGCCGAACTCTCAAGCCTGAAATTAATGTTAAAAAAACAATAATCTGAGAAAAGAGCGAAGAGAATGGCATACCAATTGACGAATCGAGTTAGGGTTTAAGAGATAAGTAATTACGAGTGCTTGCATCCGATATTCCTGACGAATTCGAGGAAGAAGGCAGCGAGCCCTAGCAATACAACCAAAACCTGCAACAAAAACACGAAGATCGGAGTCAAAAGAAGAGTAATTGAGGGGAAAGGGGATTTAGGGTTTTGTGGGTGAAATTGGAGGTGGAATACGAACGAGAGAGGATGCGAGAACGGATATCGGAAGGAGGTCGGAATCGAAGATGAAAGAGAGAGGCCAACTCATTATTGATTGCCTTCTTCTTCTTCTTCTTCTCTCTCTATCTTAGATTCTTAGTTGAGTAAAACTCGGAATCGTGGATTCGAATTTTTTTGCCGTACTGGGCCACTTTTTGAAACTATTTGCGATTTTAGGCCAGTTGCCCAACTATTAGCGTTTTTGGGCTAGCCAGCGCCACGTCAGCAACGGCCGCTATTCCTAATAGCGGTCTCTTCATTTCAAGGTCGCTAATGGGAATAGCGGTCTGTGTTTTAATTTTTTTTGGATTTTTTGTTTGTATCGCTATTCGCACTAGAGACCTTAGTATAATGAGGTCGCTGATAGGATTAATGACCTTTAATAAGCTGTATTCTAACACCTAGCAAAATCTAAAGAGCTTTTGTTCTCTGAAAAATGACAATCAATTTATTTTTAAAACTAAGGTCACTATTCGGAATAGAGGCCTTTATTAACTAAACAGCAAAATACGAAATCTCATGAAAGTGAACAAAAACAGTGCACTATAGCCCACAAAATGAGGGAAATAAAAATTCTCACTAAAGTGCCCGAAAACTGTGGACTATAGCCCACAAATGAGGCTAAAACAGTCAAGTACTAAATTTTGCGAAAGCGGCCGGAAACTGTGGACTATAACCCACAAAATGAGGCCGAAACAGCAAAATACGAAATCTCATGAAAGTGATCGAAAACAGTGTACAATAGCCGACAAAATGAGGGAAACAAAATTTATCACGAAAGTGCCCAAAAACGGTGGACTATAACCCACAAAATGAGGCTAAAATTGTTTAATTCGAAATCTCAAGTCAGTGATCGAAAACAATGGACAATAGACGAGAAAATTAGGGAAATAAAAATTCTCACTAAAATGGACGAAAACAGTGGACTACAGCCCACAAATGAGGCTAAAAAAGTCATATACAAAATTTCGCGAAAATGGCCCCACAAAATGAGGCCAAAATAGTAAAATACGAAATCTCATGAAAGTGATCGAAAACAGTGTACAATAGGACACAAAATGAGGGAAATAAAAGTTGCCTCAAAAGTCGCCGAAAACTTTGGACTATTGCCCACAGATGAGGCTAAAACAGTCAAACATAAAATTTCACGAAAACGACCAGAAACTGTGGACTATAACCAACAAAATGAAGCCAAAACAGTAAAATAGGAAATCAAATGAAAGTAATCGAAAATTGTGTACTATAGCCCACAAAATGAGGGAAATAAAAATTCTCACTGAAGTGCCCGAAAACTGTGGACTATAGCCCACAAATGAGGCTAAAACAGTCAAATACTAAGTTTCGCGAAAACGGCCGGAAACTGTGGACTATAACCCACAAAATGAGGCAGAAACAACAAAATACGAAATCTCATGAAAGTGGTCGAAAACAGTGTACTATAGCCCACAAAATGACGGAAATAAAAATTATCACGAAAGTGCCAAAAACGGAGGACTATAACCCACCAAATGAGGCTAAAATTGTTTAATTCGAAATCTCATGTCAGTGATCAAAAACAGTGTACTATAGCGGACAAAATTAGGGAAATAAAATTTCTCACTAAAATGGACGAAAATTGTGGACTATAGCCCACAAATGAGGCTTAAACAGTCAAATACAAAATTTTGCGAAAACGGCCGGAAACTATGAAATATTACCCATAAAATAAGGCCAAAATAGTAAAATACGAAATCAAATGAAAGTGATCGAAAACAGTGTACTACAGCCCACAAATTGAGGGAAATAAAAATTCACACGAAAGTGCCCAAAACGAGGGACTATAACTCACAAAATGAGGCCAAAATTGTTTAATTCGAAATCTCATGTCAGTGATCGAAACAGTGTACTATAGCCGACAAAATTAGGGAAATAAAAATTCTCACTAAAATGGACGAAAACTGTGGACTATAACCCACAAATGAGGCCGAAACAGCAAAATACGAAATCTCATGAAAGTGATCGAAAACAGTGTACTATAGCCCACAAAATGACGGAAATAAAAATTATCACGAAATGAGGCTAAAACAGTCAAATACAAAATTTTCTGAAAACGGTCGGAAACTATGGACTATAACCCACAAAATGAGGCCAAAATAGTAAAATACGAAATCTCATGAAAGTGATCGAAAACAGTGTACTATAGCACACAAAATGAGGGAAATAAAAGTTCACTCAAAAGTTGCCGAAAGCTTTGGACTATTGTCCGAAAATGAGGCTAAAACAGTCAAATACAAAATTTCACGAAAACGACCAGAAACTGTGGACTATAACCGACAAAATGAGGCCAAAACAGTAAAATAGGAAATCTCAGGAAAGTAATCGAAAACAGTGTACTATAGTCCACAAAATGAGGGAAATAAAAATTCACTCAAAAGTTGCCGAAAACTTTGGACTGTTGCCCGCATATGAGACTAAAACACTGAAATACAAAATTTGACTAAAACGACCGGAAACTGAGGACTATAACCCACAAAATGAGGCCAAAACAGTAAATTAGGAAATCTCATGAAACTAATCGAAAACAGTGTACTATCGCCCACAAAATGAGGGGAAGAAAAATTCTCACAAAAGTGCCCTAAAAATGTGGACTATAGCCCACAAATAAGGCTAAAACAGTCCAATACTAAATTTCGCGAACGTAGCAGGAAACTGTGGACTATAACCCACAAAATGAGGCCGAAACAGCAAAATACGAAATCTCATGAAAGTGAATGAAAACAGTGTACTATAGCACACAAAATGAGGGAAATAAAAATTCTCACGAAAGTGCCCAGAAACGGTGGACTATAACCCACAAAATGAAGCCAAAATTGTTTATTTCGAAATCTCATGTCAGTGATCGAAAACAATGGACTATAGCCAAGAAAATTAGGGAAATAAAAATTCTCACAAAAATGGACGAAAACAGTGGACTATAGCCCACAAATGAGGCTAAAACAGTCATATACAAAATTTCGCGAAAACGGCCCCACATAAGAGGCCAAAATAGTAAAATACGAAATCTCATGAAAGTGATCGAAAACAGTGTAAAATAGGACACAAAATGAAGGAAATAAAAGTTACCTCAAAAGTCGTTGAAAACTTTGGACTATTGCCCACAGATAAGGCTAAAACAGTCAAATATAAAATTTCACGAAAACGACCAGAAATTGTGGACTATAAGCCACAAAATGAAACCAAAACAGTAAAATAGGAAATCTAATGAAAGTAATCGAAAATAGTGTACTATAGCCCACAAAATGAGGGAAATAAAAATTCTCACTAAAGTGCCCGAAAACTGTGGGTCTATAGCCCACAAATGAGGCTAAAACAGTCAAATACTAAACTTCGCGAAAGCGGACGGAAACTGTGGACTATAACCCACAAAATGAGGCCGAAACAGCAAAATACGAAATCACATGAAAGTGATCGAAAATAGTGTACTGTAGCCGACAAACTGAGGGAAACAAAAATTATCACGAAAGTGCCCGAAGACGATGGACTCTAATCCACAAAATGAGGCCAAAATTGTTTAATTCGAAATCTCATGTCAGTGATCGAAAACTGTGTACTATAGCCCACAAATGAGGCTAAAACAGTCAAATACAAAATTTTGCGAAAACGGTCGGAAACTGTGGACTATAACCCACAAAATGAGGCCAAAATAGTAAAAATACGAAATCTCATTGAAGTGATCGAAAACAATGTACTATGGCACACAAAATGAGTAAAATAAAAGTTCACTTAAAAGTCGCCGAAAACTTTGGACTATTGCCCGCAGATGAGGCTAAAATAGTCAAACACAAAATTTCGCGAAAATGGCATGAAACTGTGGACTATTACTCACAAAATGAGGCCAAAACAGAAAAATACGAAATCTCATGAAAGTGATCGAAAACAGTGTACTATAGCACACAAAATGAGGGAAATAAATGTTCACTCTTAAGTCGTCGAAAGCTGTGGACTATAGCCCGCAGATGAGGCCAAAACATTCATATACAAAGTTTCACGAAAAACGACCGGAAGATAGGGACTATACCCACAAAATGAGGCGAAAACAGTACAATACGAAATCTCATGAAAGTGATCGAACACAGTGTACTACAGCCCACAAAATGAGGGAAATAAAAATTCTCACTAAAGTGCCCGAAAACTGTGGACTATAGCCCACAATTGTGGCTAAAACAGTCAAATACTAAATTTCGCGAAAGTGGCCGGAAACTGTGGACTATAACCCACAAAATGAGGCCGAAACTGCAAAATACGAAATCTCATGAAAGTGATCAAAAACAGTGTACTACAACCCACAAAATGAGGGAAATAAAAATTCTCACAAAAGTGCCCAAAAACGGTGGACTATAACCCACAAAATGAGGCCAAATTGTTTAATTCGAAATCTCATGTCAGTGATCGAAAACAATGGACTATAGCCGAGAAAATTAGGGAAATAAAAATTCTCACTAAAATGGACGAAAACAGTGGACTATAGCCCACAAATGGGGCTAAAACAGTCATATACAAAATTTCGCGAAAACAACCCCACAAAATGCGGCCAAAATAGTAAAATACGAAATCTCATGAAAGTGATCGAAAATAGTGTACAATAGGACACAAACTGAGGGAAATAAAAGTTCACTCAAAAGTCGCCGAAAACTTTGGACTATTGCCCACAGATGAGGCTAAAACAGTCAAATTTAAAATTTCACGAAAACGACCAGAAACTGTGGACTATAACCCACAAAATGAAGCCAAAACAGTAAGATAGGAAATCTAATGAAAGTAATCGAAAATAGTGTACTATAGCTCACAAATGAGGGAAATAAAAATTTTAACCAAAGTGCCCGAAAATTGTGGACTATAGCCCACAAATGAGGCTAAAACAGTCAAATACTAAATTTCGCGAAAGCGGCCGGAAACTGTAGACTATAACCAACAAAATGAGGGCGAAACAGCAAAATACGAAATCTCATGAAAGTGATCGAAAACAGTGTACTATAGCCGACAAAATGAGGGGAACAAAATTTATCACAAAAGTGCCCGAAAACGATGGACTCTAATCCACAAAATGAGGCCAAAATAGTTTAATTCGAAATCTCATGTCAGTGATCGAAAACAGTGTACTATAGCCGACCAAATTAGGGAAATAAAAATTCTCACTAAAATGTACGAAAACTGTGGACTATAGCACACAAATGAGGTTAAAACAGTCAAATACAAAATTTCTCGAAAACGGCCGGAAACTGTGGACTAAAACCCACAGAATGAGGCCAAAACAGTAAATTAGGAAATCTCATGAAATTAATCGAAAACTGTGTACTATAGCCCACAAAATGAGGGAAATAAAAATTCTCACTAAAATGGCCGAAAACGATGGACTATAAGTCTATAACCGTCAAAATGAGGCCAAAAATGTTTAATTCGAATTCTCATGTCAGTGATCGAAAACAGTGTACTATAGCCGAAAAAATTAGGGAAATAAAAGTTCTCACAAAAATGGCCGAAAACTGTGGATTATAGCCCACAAATGAGGCTAAAACAGTCAAACACAAAATTTCCCGAAAACGGGCGGAAACTATGGTCTATAACCCACAAAACGAGGCCAAAATAGTAAAATACGAAATCTCAGGAAAGTAATCGAAAATAGTGTACTATAGCCCACAAAATGAGGGAAATAAAAATTCACTCAAAAGTCGCTGAAAACTTTGGACTGTTGCCCGCAGATGAGGCTAAAACTGTCAAATAAAAAATTTCACGAAAACGACCGGAAACTGAGGACTATAACCCACAAAATGAGGCCAAAACAGTAAATTAGAAAATCTCATGAAAGTCATCGAAAAAAGTGTACATAGCTCACAAAATGAGGGAAATAAAAATTCTAACCAAAGTTCCGAAAACTGTGGACTATAGCCCACAAATGAGGCTAAAACAGTCAAATACTAAATTTCGCGAAAGCGGCCGGAAACTGTGGACTATAACCAACAAAAAGTGATCGAAAACTGTGTACTGTAGCCAACAAAATGAGGGAAACAAAAATTATCACGAAAGTGCCCGAAAACGATGGACTCTAATCCACAAAATGAGGCCAAAATTGTCTAATTCGAAATCTCAAGTCAATGATCGAAAACAATGTACTATAGCCGAAAAAATTAGGGAAATAAAAATTCTCACTAAAATGGACAAAAATTGTGACCTATAGCTCACAAATGAGGCAAAAACAGTCAAATAGAAAATTTCGCGAAAACGGCATGAAACTGTGGACTATAACCCACAGAATGAGGCCAAAACAGTAAAATACGATATCTCATGAAAGTGATCGAAAATAGTGTACAATAGCACATAAAGTGAGGAAAATATATGTTCCCTCTTATGTCACCAAAAACTATGGACTATATCCCGCAGATGAGGCTAAAACAATCATATATAAAGTTTCATGAAAAACGATCGCAAACTGGGGACTATACCCACGAATTGATGCGAAAACAGTACAATACGAAATCTCATGAATGTGATTGAACACAGTGTACTACAGCCCACAAAATGAGGGAAATAAAAATTCTCACTAAAGTGCCCGAAAACTGTGGACTATAGCCCACAATTGAGGCTAAAACAGTCAAATACTAAATTTCGCGAAAGCGGTCGGAAACTGTGGACTATAACCCAAAAAATGAGGCCAAAATTGTTTAATTCAAAATCTCATGTCAGTGATCGAAAACACTGTACTATAGCCGAGAAAATTAGGGAAATAAAAATTCTCACTAAAATGGACGAAAACAGTGGACGATAGGCCACAAATGAGGCTAAAACAGTCATATACAAAATTTCACGAAAACGACCCCACAAAATGAGGCCATAATAGTAAAACACGAAATCTCATGAAAGTGATCGAAAACAGTGTACAATAGGACACAAAATGAGGGAAATAAAAGTTCACTCAAAAGTCGTAGAAAACTTTGGACTATTGCCCACAGATGAGGCTAAAACAGTCAAACATAAAATTTCACGAAAACGACCAGAAACTGTGGACTATATAACCCATAAAATGTAGCGAAAATAGTAAAATAGGAAATCTATTGAAAGTGATCGAAAACAGTGTACTGTAGCCGACAAAATGAGGGAAACAAACATTATCACGAAAGTGCCTGAAAACGATTGACTCTAATCCCCAAAATGAGGCCAAAATTGTTTAATTCGAAATCTCATGTCAGTGATCGAAAACAGTGTACTATAGCCGACAAAATTAGGGAAATAAAAATTCTCACTAAAAATGGACGAAAACTGTGGACTATAGCCCACAAATGAGGCTAAAACAGTCAAATACAAAATTTCGCGAAAACGGCCGGATACTGTGGACTATAACCCACAAAATGAGGCCAAAATAGTAAAATAAGAAATCTTATGAAAGTGATCGAAAACAGTGTACTATAGCACACAAAATGAGGGAAATAAAAGTTCACTCAAAAGTAGCCGAAAACTTTGGACTATTGCCCGAAAATGAGGCTAAAACAGTCAAATACAAAATTTCACGAAAACGGCCGGTAACTGTGGACTAAATGAGGCCAAAACAGTTAATTAGGAAATCTCATGAAAGTAATCGAAAACAGTGTACTGTAGCCGACAAAATGAGGGAAACAAAAATTATCACGAAAGTGCCCGAAAACGATAGACTCTAATCCACAAAATGAGGCCAAAACTGTTTAATTCGAAATCTCATGTCAATGATCGAAAACAATGTACTATAGCCGACAAAATTAGGGAAATAAAAGTTGTCACTAAAATGCCCGAAAACTGTGGACTATAGCCCACAAATGAGGCTAAAACAGTCAAATACAAAATTTCCCGAAAATGGCCGGAAACTATGGACTATAACCCACAAAATGAGGCAAAAATTGTACAATACAAAATCTCATTAAAGTGATCGAAAACAGTGTATTATAGCACACAAAATGAGGGAAATAAAAGTTCACTCAAAAGTCGCCGAAAACTTTCGACTATTGCCCGCAAATGAGGCTAAAACAGTCAAATACAAAATTTCACGAAAACAGCCGGAAACTGTGGACTAAAAACCCGCAAAATGAGGCCAAAACAGTAAATTAGGAAATCTCATGAAATTAATCGAAAACAGAGTACTATAGCCCACAAAATGAGGGAAATAAAAATTCTCACTAAAATGGCCGAAAACGATGGACTATATAACCCACAAAATGAGGCCAAAATTGTTTAATTTGAAATCTCATGTCAGTGATCGAAATAACTGTACTATAGCCGACAAAATTAGGGAAATAAAAGTTGTTACTAAAATGCCCGAAAACTGTGGACTATAGCCCACAAATGAGGCTAAAACAGTCAAATACAAAATTTCCCGAAAATGGCCGGAAACTATGGACTATAACCCACAAAATGTGGCCAAAATAGTAAAATACGAAATATCATGAAAGTGATCGAAAATTATGTACTATAGCACACAAAATAAGGGAAATAAAAGTTCACTCAAAAGTCGCCGAAAACGTTGGACTAGTGCCCGAAAATGAGGCTAAAACAGTCAAATACAAAATTTCATGAAAACGACCAGAAACTGTGGACTATAACCAACAAAATGAGGCCAAAACAGTAAAATAGGAAATCTCAGGAAAGTAATCGAAAACAGTGTACTATAGCCCACAAAATGAGGGAAATAAAAATTCACTCAAATGTCACCGAAAACATTGGACTGTTGCCCGCAGATGAGGCTAAAACAGTCAAATATAAAATTTCACGAAAACGGCCAGAAACTGTGGACTATAACCCACAAAATGAAGCCAAAACAGTAAAATAAAAAATCTAATGAAAGTAATCGAAAATAGCGTACTATAGCCCACAAAATGAGGGAAATGAAAATTTTAACTAAAGTGCCCGAAAACTGTGGACTATAGCCCACAAATGGGGCTAAAACAGTCAAATACTAAATTTCGCGAAAGCGGCCGGAAACTGTGGACTATAACACACAAAATGAGGCCGAAACAGCAAAATACGAAATCTCATGAAAGTGATTGAAATCAGTGTACTATAGCCGACAAAATGAGGAAAACAAAAATTATCACGAAAGTGCCCGAAAACGATGGACTCTAATCCACAAAATGAGGCCAAAATTGTTTAATTCGAAATCTCATGTCAGTGATCGAAAACAGTGTACTATAGCCGACAAAATTAGGGAAATAAAATTTCTCACTAAAATGGACGAAAACTGTGGACTATAGCCCACAAATGAGGCAAAAACAATCCAAACACAAAATTTTACGAAAACGGCCGAAAACTGTGGACTATAACCCACAAAATGAGGCCAAAATAGTAAAATACGAAATCTCATGAAAGTGATCGAAAACAGTGTACTATAGCACACAAAATGAGGGAAATAAATGTTCACTCAAAAGTTGCCGAAATGTTTGGACTACTGCCCGAAAATGAGGCTAAAACAGTAAAATACAAAAATTTCACGAAAACGACCGGAAACTGTGGACTACAACCCACAAATGAGGCCAAAACAGTTAATTAGGAAATCTCATGAAATAAATCGAAAACGGTGTACTATAGCCCACAAAATGAGGGAAATAAAAATTCTCACTAAAATGGCCGAAAACTGTGGACTATAACCCACAAAATGAGGCCAAAATTGTTTAATTCGAAATCTCAAGTCAGTGATCGAAAATAGTGTACTATAGCCGACAAAATAAGGGAATTAAAAGTTCTCACTAAAATGGCCGAAAACTGTGGACTATAGCCCACAAATGAGGCAAAAACAGTCAAATACAAAATTTCCTGAAAACGGCCGAAAACTATGGACTATATCCCACAAAATGAGGCCAAAATAGTAAAATACGAAATCTCGTGAAAGTAATCGAAAACAGTGTACACAAAATGAGGGAAATAAAAGTTCACTCAAAAGTCGCTGAAAACTTTTGACTGTTGCCTGCAGATGAGGCGAAAACAGTCAAATACAAAATTTCACGAAAACGACCGAAAAATGCGGACTATTACTCACAAAATGAGGCCAAAACTGTAAATTTGGAAATCTCTTGAAAGTAATCGAAAACAGTGTACTATAGCTCACAAAATGAGGGAAATAAAAATTCTCACGAAAGTGCCCAAAAACGGTGGATAACCTACAAAATGAGGCCAAAATTGTTTAATTCGAAATCTCATGTCAGTTATCGAAAACAATGTACTATAGCCGAGAAAATTAGGGAAATAAAAATTCTCACTAAAATGGACGAAAACAGTGGACGATAGGCCACAAATGAGGCTAAAACAGTCATATACAAAATTTCGCGAAAACGGCCCCACAAAATGAGGCCACAATAGTAAAACACGAAATCTCATGAAAGTGATCGAAAACAGTGTACAATAGGACACAAAATGAGGGAAATAAAAGTTACCTCAAAAGTCGCCGAAAACTTTGGACTATTGTCCACAGATGAAGCTAAAACAGTCAAATATAAAATTTCACGAAAACGACCAGAAACTATGGACTATAACCCACAAAATGAAGCCAAAATAGTAAAATAGGAAATCTAATGAAAGTAATCGAAAATAGTGTACTATAGCCCACAAAATGAGGGAAATAAACATTCTCACTAAATTGCCAGAAAACTGTGAACTATAGCCCACAAATGAGGCTAAAACAGTCAAGTACTAAATTTCGCGAAAGCGACCGGAAACTGTGGACTATAACCCACAAAATGAGGCCAAAACAGCAAAATACGAAATCTCATAAAAGTGATCGAAAACAGTATACTATAGCCCACAAAATGAGGGAAATAAAAATTCTCACGAAAGTGCCCAAAAACGGTGGACTGTAACCCACAAAATGAGGCCAAAATTGTTTAATTCGAAATCTCATGTCAGTGATCGAAAACAGTGTTCTATAGCCGACAAAATTAGGTGAAAACAATCTCACTAAAATGAACTTTGGACTATAGCCCGCAGATGAGGCGAAAACAATCATATACAAAGCTTCACAAAAAACGACCGGAAACTGGGGACTATACCCACAAAATGAGGCGAAAGCAATATAATACGAAATCACTTGAAAGTGATAGAACACAGTGTACTACAGCCCACAAAATGAGGGAAATAAAAATTCTCACTAAAGTGCCCGAAAACTATGGACTATAGCCCACAATTGAGGCTAAAACAGTCAAATACTAAATTTCGCGAAAGCGGTCGGAAACTGTGGACTAAAACCCACAAAATGAGGCAGAAATAGCAAAATACACAAATCTCATGAAAGTGATCAAAAACAGTGTACTATAGCCTACAAAATGAGGGAAACAAAAATTCACACGAAAGTGACCAAAAACGGTAGACTATAACCCACAAAATGAGGCCAAAATTGTTTAATTCGAAATCTCATGTCAGTTATCAAAAACAATGTACTATAGCCAAGAAAATTAGGGAAATAAAAATTCTCACTAAAATGGACGAAAACAGTGGACTATAGCCCACAAATGAGGCTAAAACAGTCATATACAAAATTTCACGAAAACGGCCCCACAAAATGAGGCCAAAATAGTACAATACGAAATCTCATGAAAGTGATCGAAAACAGTGTACAATAGGACACAAAATGAGGGAAACAAAAGTTACCTCAAAAGTCGCCGAAAACTTTGGACTATTGCCCACAGATAAGGCTAAAACAGTCAAATACAAAATTTCACGAAAACGACCTTAAACTGTGGACTATAACCCACAAAATGAAGCCAAAACAGTAAAATAGGAAATCTAATGAAAGTAATCAAAAATAGTGTACTATAGCCCATAAAATGAGGGAAATAAAAATTCTCACTAAAGTGCCCGAAAACTGTGGACCATAGCCCACAAATGAGGCTAAAACAGTCAAGTACTAAATTTCGCGAAAGCGGACGGAAACTGTGGACTATAACCCACAAAATGAGGCCGAAACAGCAAAATACGAAATCTCATGAAAGTGATCGAAAACAGTGTACTATAGCTGACAAAATGAGGGAAACAAAAGTTATCACGAAAGTGCCCTAAAACGATGGAATCTAATCCACAAAATCAGGCCAAAATTGTTTAATTCGAAATCTTATGTCAATGATCGAAAACAGTGTACTATAGCCGACAAAATTAGGAAAATAAAATTTCTCACTAAAATGGATGAAAACTGTGGACTATAGCCCACAAATGAGGCTAAAACAGTCAAGTACTAAATTTTGCGAAAGCGGCCGAAAACTGTGGACTATAAGCCACAAAATGAGGTAGAGACAGCAAAATACGAAATCTCATGAAAGTGATCGAAAACAGTGTACTATAGCCGAAAAAATGAGGGAAACAAAAATTATCACGAAATTGCCCGAAAACGATGGACTCTAATCCACAAAATGTGGCCAAAATTGTTTAATTCGAAATCTCATGTCAGTGATCAAAAACAGTGTACTATAGCTGAAAAAATTAGGGAAATAAAAATTCTCACTAAATTGGACGAAAACTGTGGCCTGTAGCCCACAATTGAGGCTAAAAATGTCAAATACAAAATTTCGCGAAAACAGCATGAAACTGTGGACTACTCACAAAATGAGGCCAGAACAGTAAAATACAAAATCTCATGAAAGTGATCGAAAAAAGTGTACTCCACACAAAATGAGGAAAATAAATGTTCCCTCTTAAGTCGTCGAAAACTTTGGACTATAGCCCGCAGATGAGGCTAAAACAATCATATACAAAGCTTCATGAAAAATGACCAGAAACTGGAGACTATACCCACAAAAGGAGGCGAAAACAGTACAATACGAAATCTCATGAAAGTGACCGAACGCAGTGTACTACAACCCACAAAATGAGGGAAATAAAAATTCTCACTAAAGTGACCAAAAACTGTGGACTATAGCCCACAATTGAGGGTAAAACGGTCAAATACTAAATTTCGCGAAAGAGGCCGGAAACTGTGGATTAAAACCCACAAAATGAGGCCGAAACAGCAAAATACGGAAATCTCATGAAAGTGATCAAAAACAGTGTACTATAGCCCACAAAATGAGGGAAACAAAAATTCACACTAAAGTGCCCAAAAACGGAGGACTATAACCCACAAAATGAGGCCAAAATTGTTTAATTCGAAATCTCATGTCAGTTATCGGAAACAATGTACTTTAGCCGAGAAAATTAGGGAAATAAAAATTCTCACTAAAATGGACGAAAACAGTGGACTATAACCCACAAATGAGGCTAAACAGTCATATACAAAATTTCGCAAAAACGGCCCCACAAAAGGAAGCCAAATTAGTACAATACGAAATCTCATGAAAGTGATCGAAAATATTGTACAATAGGATACAATATGAGGGAAATAAAAGTTACCTCAAAGGTCACCGAAAAATTTGGACTATTGCCCACAGATAAGGCTAAAACAGTCAAATACAAAATTTCACAAAAACGACCAGAAACTGTGGACTATAACCCACAAAATGAAGCCAAAACAGTAAAATAGGAAATCTAATGAAAGTAATCGAAAATAGTGTACTATAGCCCACAAAATGAGGAAAATAAAAATTCTCACTAAAGTGCCCGAAAACTGTGGACTATAGCTCACAAATGAGGCTAAAACAGTCAAGTACTAAATTTCGCGAAAGCGGCCGGAAACTGTGGACTATAACCCACAAAAAGAGGCCGAAACAACAAAATACAAAATCTCATGAAAGTGATCGAAAACAGTGTACTATAGCCGACAAAATGAGGAAAACAAAAGTTATCACGAAAGTGCCCTAAAACGATGGACTTTAATCCACAAAATGAGGCCAAAATTGTTTAATTCAAAATCTTATGTCAATGATCGTGATCGAAAACAGTGTACTATAGCCGACAAAATTAGGAAAATAAAATTTCTCACTAAAATGGACGAAAACTGTGGACTATAGCCCACAAATGAGGCTAAAACAGTCAAGTACTAAATTTTGCGAAAGCGGCCGGAAACTGTGGACTATAACCCACAAAATGAGACCGAAATAGCAAAATACGAAATGTCATGAAAGTGATCGAAAACAGTGTACTATAGCCGACAAAATGAAGGAAACAAAAATTATCACGAAAGTGCCCGAAAACGATGGACTCTAATCCACAAAATGAGGCCAAAATTGTTTAATTCGAAATCTCATGTCAGTGATCGAAAACAGTGTACTATAGCCGAAAAAATTAGGGAAATAAAAATTCTCACTAAATTGGATGAAAACTGTGGCCTATAGCCCACAATTGAGGCTAAAAATGTCAAATACAAAATTTTGCGAAAACGGCATGAAACTGTCCAACTCACAAAATGAGGCCAAAACAGTAAAATACGAAATCTCATGAAAGTGATCGAAAAAAGTGTACTATAGCCGAAAAAATTAGGGAAATAAAAATTCTCACTAAATTGGATGAAAACTGTGGCCTATAGCCCACAATTGAGGCTAAAAATGTCAAATACAAAATTTCGCGAAAACGGCATGAAACTGTCCAACTCACAAAATGAGGCCAAAACAGTAAATTACGAAATCTCATGAAAGTGATCGAAAAAAGTGTACTACACACAAAATGAGGAAAATAAATGTTCCCTCTTAAGTCGCTGAAAACTTTGGACTATAGCCCGCAGATGAGGCTAAAACAATCATATACAAAGCTTCACGAAAAACGACCGGAAACTGGGGACTATACCGATAAAATGAGGCGAAAACAGAATAATACCAAATCACATGAAAGTGATCGAACACAGTGTACTACAGCCCACAAAATGAGGGAAATAAAATTCTCACTAAAGTGCCTGAAAACTGTAGACTATAGCCCACAATTGAGGATAAAACAGTCAAATACTAAATTTCGCGAAAGAGGCCGGAAACTGTGGACTAAAACCCACAAAATGAGGCCAAAACAGCAAAATATGAAATCTCATGAAAGTGATAAAAAACAGTGTACTATAGCCCACAAAATGAGGAAAACAAAAATTCACACGAAAGTGCCCAAAAATGGTGGACTATAACCCACAAAAAGAGGCCAAAATTGTTTAATTCGAAATCTCATGTCAGTTATCGAAAACAATGTACTATAGCCGAGAAAATTAGGGAAATAAAAATTCTCACTAAAATGGACGAAAACAGTGGTCGATAGGCCACAAATGAGGCTAAAACAGTCATATACAAAATTTCGCGAAAACGGCCCCACAAAATGAGGCCACAATAGTAAAACACGAAATCTCATGAAAGTGATCGAAAACTGGGAAATAAAAGTTACCTCAAAAGTCGCCGAAAACTTTGGACTATTGTCCACAGATGAAGCTAAAACAGTCAAATATAAAATTTCACGAAAACGACCAGAAACTGTGGACTATAACCCTCAAAATGAAGCCAAACCAGTAAAATAGAAAATCTAATGAAAGTAACCGAAAATGGTGTACTATAGCCCACAAAATGAGGGAAATAAAAATTCTCACTAAAGTGCCCGAAAACTGTGGACTATAGCTCACAAATGAGGCTAAAACAGTCAAGTACTAAATTTCGCGAAACCGGTCGGAAACTGTGGACTATAACCCACAAAAAGAGGCCGAAACAACAAAATACAAAATCTCATGAAAGTGATCGAAAACAGTGTACTATAGCCGACAAAATGAGGAAAACAAAAGTTATCACGAAAGTGCCCGAAAACGATGGACTCTAATCCACCAAATGAGGCCAAAATTGTTTAATTTGAAATCTCATGTCAGTGATCGAAAACAGTGTACTATAGCCGACAAAATTAGGGAAATAAAAATTCTCACTAAAATGGACGAAAACTGTGGACTATAGCCCACAAATGAGGCTAAAACAGTCAAATACAGAATTTCGTGAAAACGGTCGGGAACTGTGGACTATAACCCAAAAATGAGGCCAAAATAGTAAAATACGAAATCTCATGAAAGTGATCGAAAACAGTGTACTATAGCCCACAAAATGAGGGAAATAAAAATTCACACGGAAGTGCCCAAAACGAAGGAGTATAACCCACAAAATGAGGCCAAAATTGTTTAATTCGAAATCTCATGTTTGTGATCGAAAATAGTGTACTATAGCCGACAAAATTAGGGAAATAAAAATTCTCACTAAAATGGACGAAAACTTTGGCCTATAGCCAAAAATGAGGCTAAAACAGTCAAATACAAAATTTCGCGAAAACGCCATGAAAGTGTGGACTATAACCCACAAAATAAGGCCAAAACAGTAAAACACGAAATCTCATGAAAGTGATCCGGTGTACTATAGCACACAAAATGAGGAAAATAAATGTTCCCTCTTAAGTCGCCGAAATCTGTGGACTATAGCCCACAGATGAGGCTAAAAATATCATATACAAAGCTTCACGAAAAATGACCGGAAACTGAGGACTATACCCACAAAATGAGGCGAAAATAGTATAATACGAAATCTCATGAAAGTGATCAAACACAGTGTACTACAGCCCACAAAATGAGGGAAATAAAAATTCGCACTAAAGTGCCCGAAAACTGTGGACTATAACCCACAAAATGAGGCCGAAACAGTAAAACACGAAATCTCATGAAAGTGATCAAAAATAGTGTAATATAGCCCAAAAAATGAGGAAAATAAAAATTCACACGAAAGTGCCCAAAAACAGTGGACTATAACCCACAAAATGAGGGAAATAAAAATTCACACGAATGTGCCCAAAAACAGTGGACTATTACCCACAAAATGAGGCCAAAATTGTTTAATTCGAAATCACATGTCAGTGATCGAAAACAATGTACTATAGCCGAGAAAATTAGGGAAATAATAATTCTCACTAAAATGGACGAAAACTGTGGACTACAGCCAACAAATGAGGCTAAAACAGTCAAATACAAAATTTTGCGAAAACGGGCGGAAACTGTGGACTGTAACCCACAAAATAAGGCCGAAATAGTAAAATACGAAATCTCATGAAAGTGATCGAAAACAGTGTACTATAGCACACAAAATGAGGGAAATAAAATTTCACTCAAAAGTCGCCGAAAACTTTGGACAATTGCCAGGTGATGAGGCTAAAACAGTCAAGTACAAAATTTCACGAAAATGACTAGAAACTGTGGACTATTACCCACAAAATGAGGCCAAAATAGTAAATTAGGAAATCTCATGAAAGTAATCGAAAACAGTGTACTATATGAGGGAAATGAGGGAAATAAAAATTCTGACTAAAGTGCGCAAAAACTGTGGACGCCCACAAATGAGGCTAAAACAGTCAAATACTAAATTTCGGGAAAGCAGCCGGAAACTGCGGACTATAACCCACCAAATGAGGCCGAAATAGCAAAATACGAAATCTCATGAAAGTGATTGAAAGCAGTGTACAATAACCCACAAAATGAGGCCGAAACAGCAAAATACGAAATCTCACGAAAGTGATCGAAAACAGTGTATTATAGCCCACAAAATGAGAAAAATAAAAATTCTCACGAATGTGCCCAAAATTGGTGGACTATAACCCACAAAATGAGACCAAAATTGTTTAATTCGAAATCTCATGTCAGTGATCGAAAACAGTGTACTATAGCCGACAAAATTAGGGAAATAAAAATTTTCACCAAAATGGACGAAAACTGTGACCTATAGCCCACAAATGAGGATAAAACAGTCAAATACAAAATTTTGCGAAAACGGCATGAAACTGTGGACTATAGCCCACAAAATGAGGCCAAAACAGTAAAATAGGATATCTCATGAAAGTGATCGAAAACAGTGTACTATAGCACACAAAATGAGGAAAATATATGTTCCCTCTTAAGTGGCCGAAAACTGTGGAATACAGCACAAAAATGAGGCTAAAACAGTCAAATAAAAAATTTCGCGAAAACGGCCGGAAACCGTGGACTATAACCCACAAAATAAGGCCGAAATAGTAAAATACGAAATCGCACGAAAGTGATCGAAAACAGTGTACTATAGCACACAAAATGAGGGAAATAAACGTTCCCTCAAATGTCGCCGAAAACTTTGGACTATTGCCCGCAGATGAGGCTAAAATAGTCAAATACAAAATTTCACGAAAACGACCAGAAACGGTGGACTATAACCCACAAAATGCGGCCAAAACAGTAAATTAGGAAATCTCATGAAAGTAATCGAAAATAGTGTACTATATGAGGGAAATGAGGGAAATAAAAATTTTGACTAAAGTGTCCGAAAACTATGGACTATAGCCCACAAATGAGACTAAAATAGTCAAATATTAAATTTCGTGAAGGCAACCGAAAACAGTGGACTATCACCCTCAAAATGAGGCCGAAACAGCAAAATACGAAATCTCATGAACGTGATCGAAAACAGTGTACAATACCCCCACAAAATGAGGGAAATAAAAATTCTCACGAAAGAACCCACGAAATGAAACAAAAATTGTTTAATTCGAAATCTCATGTCCGTGATCGAAAACAGTGTTCTATAGCCGACAAAATTAGGGGGAAAAAATACTCACTAAAATGGACGAAAACCGGGCACTATAGCCCACAAATGAGGCTAAAACAGTCAAATACAAAATTTCGCGACACCGGCCGGAAACTGTGGACTATAACCCACAAAATTAGGCCAAAATAGTAAAATACGAAATCTCATGAAAGTGATCGAAAATAGTGTACTATAGCACACAAAAGGTGGGCAATAAAAGTTCACTCAAAAGTCGCCGAAAACTTTGGACTATTGCCCGCAGATAAGGCTAAAAGAGTCTAACAAGAAATTTCACGAAAACGACCAGAAACTGTGGACTATATAACCCACAAAATGTGGGAAACAAAAATTTGGAACAAAGTGCCCAAAAACTGTGGACTATAGCCCACAAATGAGGCTAAAACAGTCAAATACTAAATTTCGCGAAAGTAGCCGGAAACTGTGGACTATAACCCACAAAATGAGGCCAAAATAGCAAAATACGAAATCTCATGAAAGTGATTGAAAACCGTGTAAAATAGCCCCAAAAATGAGGGAAATAAAAATTCTCACGAAAGTACCCAAAAACGGTGGACTATAATCCACAAAATGAGGCCAAAATTGTTTAATTCGAATTCTCATGTCAGTGATCGAAAACAGTGTAATATAGCCGACAAAATTAGGAAAATAAAAATTCTCACTAAATGGCCGAAAACTGTGGACTATAGCCCACAGATGAGGCTAAAACAGTCAAATACAAAATTTCGCAAAAACGGCTGGAAACTGTGGACTATAAATAGCCCACAAAATGAGGCCAAAATAGTAAAATACGAAATCTCATGAAAGTGATCGTAAACATTGTACTACAGCCCACAAAATGACAGAAATAAAAGTTCACTCAAAAGTCGCCGAAAATTTTGGACTATTGCCCGCAGATGAGGCTAAAACAGTCAAATACAAAATTTCACGATAACGACCAGAAACTGTGGACTATAACCCACAAAATGGGGCCAAAACAGTAAAATGGAAAATCTCAGGAAAGTAATCAAAAATAGTGTACTATATAGCCCACAAAATGAGGGAAATAAAAAATTTTACGAAAGTGCCCAAAAACGGTAGACTATACCCCACAAAATGAGGCCAAAATTGTTTAATTCGAAATCTCATGTCAGTGATCGAAAACAGTGTTCTGTAGTCGACAAAATTAGGGAAAAAAAATTCTCACTAAAATGAACGAAAACTGTGGACTGTGGACTATAAAAATTCTCACTAAATGGCCGAAAACTGTGGACTATAGCCCACAAATGAGGCTAAAACAGTCAAATACAAAATTTTGCGACAACGACCGGAAACTGTGGACTATAACCCATAAAATGAGGCCAAAATAGTAAAATACGAAATCTCATGAAATAAAAGTTCACTCAAAATGAGGGAAATAAAAGTTCACTCAAAAGTCGCCGAAAACTTTGGACTATTGCCTACAGATGAGGCTAAAACAGTCAAACACGAAATTCCACGAAAACGACCAGAAACCGTGGAGTATATAACCCACAAAATGAGGGAAATAATATTTTGGACTGAAGTGCCCGAAAATTGTGGACTATAACCCACAAAATGAGGCCGAACCAGCGAAATACGAAATCTCATGAAAGTGATCGAAAACCGTGTAAAATAGCCCACAAAATGAGTGAAATAAAAATTCTCACGAAAGTACCCAAAAACGGTGGACTATAACCCACAAAATAAGGCCAAAATTCTTCAATTCGAAATCTCAGGTCAGTGATCGAAAACAGTGTACTATAGCCGACAAAATTAGGGAACTAAAAATTCTCACTAAATAGCCAAAAACTATGGACTATATAGCCCACAAATGAGGATAAAACAGTCAAATACAAAATTTCGCGAAAACGGCCGGAAACTGTGGAATATATATAGGCCACAAAATGAGGCCAAAACAGTAAAATTGGAAATCTTAGGAAAGTAATCAAAAACAGTGTACTATATAGCCCACAAAATGAGGGAAATGAAAACTCACTCCAAAGTCGCCGAAAACTTTGGACTATTGCCCGCAGATGAGGCTAAAACAGTCAAATACAAAATTTCACGAAAACGACCAGAAACTGTGGACTATAACCCACAAAATGAGGCCAAAACAGTAAATTAGGAAATCTCATCAAAGTAATCGAAAACAGTGTACAATAGCCCACAAAATGAGGGAAATAAAAATTCTAACTAAAGTGCCCGAAGACTGTGGATGCCCACAAATGAGGCTAAAACAGTCAAATACTAAATTTCGCGAAAGCTTTGGACTATAACCCACAAAATGAGGCCGAAATAGCAAAATATGAAATCTCATGAAAGTGATCGGAAACTTTGGACTATAAGCCACAAAATGAGGCCGAAATAGCAAAATATGAAATCTTATGAAAGTGATCGAAAACTGTGTACTATAGCCCACAAAATGAGGGAAAAAAAATTCTCACGAAAGTACCCAAAAACGGTGGACTTATAACCCACAAAATGAGGCCAAAATCGTTTAATTCGAAATCTCATGTCAGTGATCGAAAACAGTGTTCTATAGCCGACAAAATTAGGGAAATAAAAAGTCTCACAAAATGGCCGAAAACTGTGGACTATAGCCCACAAATGAGTCTAAAACAGTCAAACACAAAATTTCGCGAAAACGGCCGAAAACTGTGGACTATATATAACCCACGAAATGAGGCCAAAATAGTAAAATACGAAATCTCATGAAAGCGATCGAAAACAGTGTACTGTAGCATACAAAATGAGGGAAATAAAAATTCTCACGAAAGTACCCAAAAACGGTGGACTATAACCCACAAAAAGAGGCCAAAATTGTTTAATTCGAAATCTCATGTCAGTGATCGAAAACAGTGTTCTATAGCCGACAAAATTAGGGAAATAAAAATTTTCTCTAAATAGACGAAAACTTTGGACTATTGCCCGCAGATGAGGCTAAAACAATCAAATACAAAATTTCACGAAAACGACCGGAAAATGTGGACAACAACCCACAAAATGAGGCCAAAACAGTAAAATAGGAAATCTCAAGAAAGTAATCAAAAACAGTGTACTATATAGCCCACAAAATGAAGGAAATAAAAACTCACTCAAAAGTCGCCGAAAACTTGGGACTATAACCCACAAAATGTGGCCAAAACAGTAAATGAGGAAATCTCATGAAAGTAATCGAAAACAGTGTACTATAGCCCACAAAATGAGGGAAATAAAAATTTTGACAAAAGTGCCCGAAAACTGTGACCTATAGCCCACAAATGAGGCTAAAATAGTCAAATATTAAATTTCGCGAAAGCAACCGAAAACTGTGGACTATAACCCAAAAAATGAGATCGAAATAGCAAAATACAAAATCTCATGAAAGTGATCGAAAACAGTGTACTACAGCCCACAAAATGAGGGAAATAAAAATTCTCACGAAAGTGCCCAAAAACGGTGGACTATAACCCACAAAATGAGGCCAAAATTGTTTAATTCGAAATCTCATGTCAGTGATCGAAAACAGTGTTCTGTACTCGACAAAATTAGGGGAAAAAAATTCTCACTAAAATGAACGAAAACTGTGGACTATAGCCCACAAATGAGGCTAAAACAGCCAAATTCAAAATTTTGCGATAACGACCGAAAACTTTGGACTATAACCCACAAAATGAGGCCAAAATAGCCAATACGAAATCTCATGAAAGTGATCGAAAACAGTGTACTATAGCACACAAAATGAGAAAAATAAAAGTTCACTCAAAAGTTGCCGAAAACTTTGGACTACTGCCCGCAGATGAGGCTAAAACAGTCAAACACGAAATTTCACGAAAACGACCAGAAACTGTGGACTATATAACCCACAAAATGAGGGAAATAAAAATTTGGACTAAAGTGCCCGAAAAGAATGGACTATAGCCCACAAATGAGGCTAAAACAGTCACATACTAAATTTCGCGAAAGCAGCCGGAAACTGTGGACTATAACCCACAAAATGAGGCTGAAATAGCAAAATACGAAATCTCATGAAAGTGATCGAAAACCGTGTAAAATAGCCCACAAAATGAGGGAAATAAAAATTCTCACGAAAGTACCCAAAAACGGTGGACTATAACCCACAAAATGAGGCCAAAATTGTTTAATTCGAAATCTCAGGTCAGTGATCGAAAACAGTGTACTATAGCCGACAAAATTAGGGAACTAAAAATTCTCACTAAATAGCCAAAAACTATGGACTACATAGCCCACAAATGAGGATAAAACAGTCAAATACAAAATTTCGCAAAAACCGCCGGAAACTGTGGACTATATATATAACCCACAAAATGAGGCCAAAATAGTAAAATACGAAATCTCATGAAAGTGATCGTAAACAGTGTACTATAGCACACAAAATGACGGAATTAAAAGTTCACTCAAAAGTCACCGAAAATTTTGGACTATTGCTCGCAGATGAGGCTAAAACAGTCAAATAAAAAATTTCACAAAAACGACCAGAAACTGTGGACTATAACCCACAAAATGAGGCCAAAATCGTACAATAGGAAATCTCAGGATAGTAATCAAAAACAGTGTACTATATAGCCCACAAAATGAGGGAAATAAAAACTCACTCAAAAGTCGCCGAAAACTTTGGACTATTGCCCACAGATGAGGCTAAAACAATCTTACAGAATTTCACGAAAACTACCAGAAACTGTGGACTATAACCCACAAAATGAGGCCAAAATAGTAAAATACGAAATCTCATGAAAGTGATCGAAAACAGTGTACTATAGCACACAAAATGAGGGAAACAAAAGTTCACTCAAAAGTCGCTGAAAACTTTGGACTATTGCCGACAGATGAGGCTAAAACAGTCAAACACGAAATTTTACGAAAACGACCAGAAAATGTGACTATATAACCCACAAAATGAGGAAAATAAAAATTTGGACTAAAGTGCCCAAAAACTGTGGACTATAGCGCACAAATGAGGCTAAAACAGTCAAATACTAAATTTCGAGAAAGCAGCTGGAAACTGTGGACTATAACCCACAAAATGAGGCCGAAATAGCAAAATGCGAAATCTCATGAAAGTGATTGAAAACCGTGTAAAATAGCCCACAAGATGAGGGAAATGAAAATTCTCACGAAAGTACCCAAAAACAGTGGACTATAACCCACAAAATGAGGCCAAAATTGTTTAATTTGAAATCTCATGTCAGTGATCGAAAATACTGTACTATAGCCGACAAAATTAAGGAAATAAAAATTCTCACTAAATGGCCGAAAATTGTGGACTATAGCCCACAAATGAGGCTAAAACAGTCAAATAAAAAATTTCGTGAAAACGGCCGGAAACTGTGGACTATATATAACCCACAAAATGAGGCCAAAATAGTAAAACACGAAATCTCATAAAAGTGATCGAAAACAGTGTACTATAGCACACAAATTGACGGAAATAAAAGTTCACTCAAAAGTCGCCGAAAATTTTTGACTATTGCCCGCAGATGAGGCTAAAACAGTCAAATACAAAATTGCACGAAAACGACCAGAAACTGTGGACAATAACCCACAAAATGAGGCCAAAACAGTAAAATAGGAAATCTCAGGAAAGTAATCAAAAACAGTGTACTATATAGCACACAAAATGAGGGAAATAAAAACTCACTCAAAAGTCGCCGAAAACTTTGGACTATTGCCCGCAGATGAGGCTAAAACAGTCAAATACAAAATTTCACGAAAATGACCAGAAACTGTGGACTATAACCCACAAAATGAGGCCAAAACAGTAAATGAGGAAATCTCATGAAAGTAATCGAAAACAGTGTACAATAGACCACAAAAAGAGGGAAATAAAAATTCTGACTAAAGTGCCCGAAGACTGTGGACGCCTACAAATGAGGCTAAAACCGTCAAATACTAAATTTCGCGAAAGCAGCTGGGAACTGTGGACTATAACCCACAAAATGAGGCCGAAATAGCAAAATACGAAATCTCATGAAAGTGATCGAAAACCGTGTACTATAGCCCACAAAATGAGGGAAATAAAAATTCTCACGAAAGTACACACAAAATGAGGCCAAAATTGTTTAATTCGAAATCTCATGTCAGTGATCGAAAACAGTGTTCTATAGCTGACAAAATTAGGGAAATAAAAATTCCCACAAAATGGCCGAAAATTGTGGACAATAGCCCACAAATGAGTCTAAAACAGTCAAACACAAAATTTCGCAAAAACGGCCGGAAACTGTGGACTACATATAACCCACAAAATGAGGCCAAAATAGTAGAATACGAAATCTCATGAAAGTGATCGAAAACAGTGTACTATAGCACACAAAAGGAGGGAAATAAAAATTCTCACGAAAGTACCCAAAAACGGTGGACTAACCCACAAAAAGAGGCCAAAATTGTTCAATTCGAAATCTCATGTCAGTGATCGAAAACAGTGTTCTATAGCCGACAAAATTAGGGAAATAAAAATTCTCACTAAAATGGACGAAAACTGTGGACTACTGCCCACAAATGAGGATAAAATATTCAAATACAAAATTTCGCGAAAACGGCCGGAAACTGTGGACTATAACCCACAAAATAAGGCCGAAATAGTAAAATACGAAATCTCACGAAAGTGATCGAAAGCAGTAAACTATTGCACACAAAATGAGGGAAATAAAAGTTCACTCAACGGTCGCCAAAAACTTTTGACTATTGCCCGCAGATGAGGCTAAAACAGTCAAGTACAAAATTTCACGAAAACGATCAGAAACGGTGGACTATAACCCGCAAAATGAGGCCAAAACAGTAAATTAGGAAATCTCAGGAAAGTAATCGAAAATAGTGTACTATAGCCCACAAAATGAGGGAAATAAAAATTCTGACTAAAGTGTCCGAAAACTGTGGACTATAGCCCAAAAATGAGGCTAAAACAGTCAAATATTAAATTTCGCGAAAGCAACCGAAAACTGTGGACTATAACCCACAAAATGAGGCCGAAACAGCAAAATACGAAATCTCACGAACGTGATCGAAAATAGTGTACTATACCCCACAAAATGAGGGAAATAAAAATTCTCACGAAAGAACCCACAAAATGAGGCCAAAATTGTTTAATTCGAAATCTCATGTCAGTGATCGAAAACAGTGTTCTATAGCCGAAAAAATTAGGGAAAAAAAATCTCACTAAAATGAACGAAAACAGTGGACTACAGCCCACAAATGAGGCTAAAATAGTCAAATACAAAATTTCACGACAACGACCGGAAACTGTGGACTATTACCCACAAAATGAGGCAAAAATAGTATAATACGAAATCTCATGAAAGTGATCGAAAACAGTGTACAACACACAAAATGAGGGAAATAAAAGTTCACTCAAAAGTCGCCGAAAACTTTGGACTATTGCCGCAGATGAGGCAAAAACAGTCAAATACAAAATTTCACGAAAACGACGAGAAACTGGGGACTATAAACCACAAAATGAGGCCAAAACAGTAAATTAGGAAATCTCATGAAAGTAATCGGAAACAGTGTACTATAGCCCACAAAATGAGGGAAATAAAAATTCTGACTAAAGTCCCCGAAACCTGTGGACGCTCACAAATTAGGCTAAAACAGTCAAATATTAAATTTCGCGAAAGCAGCCAGAAACTTTGGACTATAACCCACAAAATGAGGCCGAAATAGCAAAATACGAAATCTCATGAAAGTGATCGAAAACCGTGTACTATAGCCGACAAAATGAGGGAAACAAAAATTATCACGAAAGTGCCCGAAAACGATGGATTCTAATCCACAAAATGAGGCCAAAATTGTTTAATTCGAAATCTCATGTCAGTGATTGAAAACCGTGTTCTATAGCCGACAAAATTAGGGAAATAAAAATTCCCACAAAATGGCCGAAAACTGTGGACTAGAGCCCACAAATGAGTCAAATAGTCGAACACAAAATTTCACGAAAACGGCCAGATACTGTGGACTATATATAACCCACAAAATGAGGCCAAAATAGTAAAATACGAAATCTCATGAAAGTGATCGAAAACAGTGTACTATGCACACAAAATGAGGGAAATAAAAATTCTCAGGAAAGTACCCAAAAACGGTGGACTATAACCCACAAAAAGAGGCCAAAATTGTTTAATTCGAAATCTCATGTCAGTGATCGAAAACAGTGTTCTATAGCCGACAAAATTAGGGAAATAAAAATTCTCGCTAACACGGACGAAAACTGTGGACTATTGCCCGCAGATGAGGCTAAAACAATCAAATACAAAATTTCGCGAAAACAACCGGAAACTGTGGACTATAACCAACAAAATGAGGCCAAAACAGTAAAATAGGAAATCTCATGAAAGTAATCAAAAACAGTGTACTATATAGCCCACAAAATGAGGGAAATAAAAACTCACTCAAAAGTCGCCGAAAACTTTGGACTATTGCCCGCAGATGAGGCTAAAACAGTCAAATACAAAATTTCACGAAAACGACCAGAAACTGTGGACTATAAGCCACAAAATGAGGCCAAAACAGTAAATTAGGAAATCTCATGAAAGTAATCGAAAATAGTGTACTATAGCCCACAAAATGAGGGAAATAAAAATTCTCACTGAAGTGCCCGAAAACTGTGGACGCCCACAAATGAGGCTAAAACAGTCAAATACTAAATTTCGCGACAACGGCCGGAAACTGTGGACTATAACCCACAAAATGAGGGACATAAAAATTCTCAAGAAAGTGCCAAAAAATGGTGGACTACCCACAAAATGAGACCAAAATTGTTTAATTCGAAATCTCATGTCAGTGATCGAAAACAGTGTACTATAGCCGACAAAATTAGGGAAATAAAAATTCTCACTAAATGGCCGAAAACTGTGGACTATAGCCCACAAATGAGGCTAAAACATTCAACTACAAAATTTTGCGACAACGACCGGAAACTGTGGACTATAACCCACAAAATGAGGCCAAAATAGTAAAATACGAAATTTCATGAAAGTGATCGAAAACAGTGTACTAGCACACAAAATGAGGGAAATAAAAGTTCACTCAAAAGTCGCCGAAAACTTTGGACTATTGCCCGCAGATGAGGCTAAAATAGTCAAATACAAAATGAGGGAAATAATAGTTCACTCAAAAGTCGCCGAAAACTTTGGACTATTGCCCGCAGATGTGGACTATAACCCACGACATGATGCCAAAACAGTAAATTAGGAAATCTCATGAAAGTAATCAAAAAACGTGTACTATAGCCCACAAAATGAGGGAAATTAAAATTCTCACGAAAGTACCCAAAAACGGTGGACTATAACCCACAAAATGAGGCCAAAATTGTTTAATTCGAAATCTCATGTTAGTGATCGAAAATAGTGTTCTATAGCCGACAAAATTAGGGAAATAAAAATTCTCGCTAACACGGACGAAAACTGTGGACTACAGCCCACAAATGCGGCTAAAACTGTCAAATTCAAAATTTCGCGAAAACGGCCGGAAACCGTGGACTGATACCCACAAAATATGGCCGAAATAGTAAAATACGAAATCTCACGAAAGTGATCGAAAACAGTGTACACACAAAATGAGGGAAATAAAAGTTCACTCAAAAGTCGCCGAAAACTTTGGACTATTGCCCGGAGATGAGGCTAAAACAGTCAAGTACAAAATTTCACGAAAACTGTAATATCCCGATCTATTATATATATATATATATATATATATATATATATATATATATATATATATATATATATATATATATATATATATATATTGTTTTATGAGAATTTGAGATCATATGTATTTTTGCATACATAATTTCATATGTCTTTCTAGAGTCAAATATTTTCTTCATAGCCTAATATATTAATTATTCTCCTTGTTTCCTACAAGAGTTTTTTTTAGCCTACATAAAATCCTAGGCCTAATTCTAGCCACTTATAATTAATTCAAGTATTTTTCCTTGAGCCCATAATCTTTTGGCCCAAATAGTAAACCCATTTAGTTTATTCCTCTTTTAATTATGGTGACTTGTAGTGTAGACTCAATAATAGACAATTAATGATTTAGTGCATGAACAAACTTATGAGTGGGGACACTAGGGTAGCACGTGCATGCAATATGGTGTGCATTGCACGCTTTTCTTGGTAGGCCGGAATGGATCTAAGGGAGAGGGAGAGATGGAAGTAGTGGTGAGGTAGTTTCTCAAGTCATGGGTGGTTATGGCAACTTCCAAACTCATCCTAGCCTTTAATCCCTAACTAGTTGATCTAATCCTAGCCATCCAATCCACCCAAAATTGAGTATAAATACCCCATAGTTTCTTCTCATCTTAGTGCATTAGAAAATTTATTAGAGTGAGAAAAGATTGAGAATTTTGGGGAGAAAAAGATTGAGTAGATTCTATTGTGAGTGTTCATCCAAAGAAGGTCGGGAATCACACTAGGAGAGGCTCGGTTTTTGCTACACCTAGGAGGAGAAGGATCTTTCGTGCATTCTAAAGGATTTTCTAAGGGCTTTCTGTTCGTGTTTCTTAAAAAAGGTGGGTGTTTCTCATGACTTCTAATTTAGATACCATGTTAGGTTTTGTGCTAATTATGCAAGAATAAATGAGTGACATTACCTTGCTCCTTGTTAATACCATGATTAAAGTAAAAATAGAATACAAGTGAAATTGCATGAAATGAATGGGTGAACTTGATTGAATGATATGATTGATGTTATTACATTTTGATTTAATCTAATATGCTAATTTGGAATAAATATTTATCCCTGTAGAAAAACAATGATTATGGAAAAAAATATGTTTTTAGAAGTCGTGGTCGTGTGGAAAATACTAGTCGTAAGAATCCCTATATTAATTAGTAAACCATGCTTGTGGTGATGGTAGTCAAATAAAGTTGCATGTTCGTGTTGATAAATGAACATATTGTAGTTAAACTAAAATGTTGTGTATTAATCGAATGGAAAGAAGAAATGATTTCGTATTTCAAATTTTGTTGCTGATCAGTCGACTGAATAGATGTAGTAGTCGACTGACCTGAATATTAAAAACTTTTCGAGTTAATGCCCGGCAGAACAGCCGACTGGTCTGAGTAACAGTCGACTTCCCCGTACTGTGTATTTTCGAGATTTAAAACCCTACAGGACAGCCGACTGGTCTAAATAACAGTCGACTGCTCTTGATCTTTTTGAATTTTTAAATCTTTTCAGAACAGCCAACTGGTCATGTGTAGTAGTCGACTATCCCGATCATTTTCTTGAATATTTTTCTTTTGCTGAACAGTCGACTGGATATGTTTTGAGTCTACTGTCCAGATTATTCTGAAGTCTCAGATTTCAATTTCTGTTCCGTGACAAAAATAAATATATATATACTGCTTGAAAGAGATTTGATAATGGAGATTGGATGTATTAGAATAGTGAATCTTATTTACCTTTGCATGAAATCGCATATGAAGTGAAGTGAATTATTCTGCTGAGTTTATGAAAAGTTTTACGATTATGAATACTATGAACATGAAAAGGAAAATCTACTGTTGATCATGAAAAAAGAACTTATGAGCTCGAAAGGCTCAATTCTTGTGTAATTATGAATTGAAATTGAGAACTAGAGTGTAGTTAAGCCTCATACCAGCATTGGAAAGAAATGAATTTGAAATGAAACTTGAAATGAAAAGACCAAGAATTGGGTCATGTTGAATGAATGGTTAAGACCGGTATAGTGGAAAAGCTAACTATAGAGAGTTGATTTTGTTCATGATTCTAATAAACTAAAGACTAGATACATAGTGAGGATGTGATGAAAGTAAGAGAAAAACGTGAGTATGAGGGCCATCGGATTGGCGGTGTGAGAGTGATTCACAGACTGCCTGCTTGTTGCGTTAGGACATGGTGTGAGCACTACTCCAGAATTATCATCCCGGTGGCAACGCTTGTGGGGTGTTTTGGTGGCTACGGGTGGTGCCATTGTTCCATGGAGGAGGCTGAATTGTCCATAGTCTGCCTGCTTGATGCGTCATGTCAGTGCGTGGAATTCCCCTCCAGACTGCCTGGACATGGGCTCGTAGATCATAGAACATCTAGGATACTTATCGTAGTTACCGTAGTAGTTTAAGTCATGGCAAGGGATTGAACCCTATAAGATGGAGTACGATTAAGGGCTTGCCCTCGGACCTATGTAGTATGGGATGCATAGAATCCGAACAAGTGCGCATTAGTGTCATATAACATAATAACTGCATTAAGAACTAAGTGCACAATCACAACACGACATCAACCGGATAGTCCCTTTAGCTTTGTTTGTGAACAAGTTTGTGGTTTGTTAAGAAGTGAGAATCGTTATACTGTTTCTGGCATAGAGAGGATGGCCGTGTATAATTTTCGTCGGTTGAATAAACTGACGTACCCACAGTTTTGTATGCAGGGTAAATGGCATGATAAAGATTAAAGGAGAACTGATGCTTAGAGATTATTCATTATTGTACCTTTGTATAAATGTTGTAAATAGCTTCCGCTGTCATTTCATGTAATTTATTGTAATACTGCTTCCGCTGTGATAATGTAAAAGTGAAAATGTATCTCTGATGTAAGAAAAGTTTTTATTTCCTAGTAAAATTGTACGAAAAAAGTGTAAAGATCTTGTGGAACTCGAATTCACTTGTATTTTGAAATTCGGGGTGTTACAGAGTGGTATCAGAGCCCCGCTTCACACTTGTACAAGTTTATAAGGAATGACACCCTAGAAGTGGACATTAGAGTGTGTGTTGTGTCTAGAGATTTAAATGTAGGTCACTTACATTTGTGTTGCTCTATGACTTATGCTTTTCCTCTCTATCTTTAAGATGGCTGATCACTTCGACCCTGCTGGAGACGATAATTGGCATATCATTGAGGAAGACTATTATCCCAGACAAGCAGATTTCGAGGAAGAATACTACCCAGGACAAGCAGACTTCGACGGAGAAGAATGGCCTGAGTCCCGAGAGATCGCCCCACCTCCGGATTCATCTGATGATTCTTCTGATGAGGAAGAACCAGTTCCAAGTGGTCTTGTGAAATCTCTTCAGAGGCAGGTAGAAACACTGCGTGAGAGAGTCGGACTATTGGAGGCCCAGTTGGCAAAGCGCAAGGATGATTTTGCAGTTCTCAGTCATCGTGTGTGGGAACTTGAGAAGAGGAAAAACATGACCGATGTACTGAAGGAAGAAGTTGAGGAACTACGGGGAGAGCTTCGTGAAGCCAAGAGGAACCGTAGGAGTTAGACTATTGTAGCTTCTACTGCTTTCATTCTGATGTCAAGAAATGTTTTCAATTCGAATGTATAAAGTTTGAAATTCAGTGAAATGAAAAGTTGATTTAAAATTCATGTTTATACTTCTAATTTAATGGATCTTTTGCATCAGAATATGGCTGGACGAAGAGCTCGAAATGGTGAAGGTTTGGACTTGGAAACGAAACTAGCGAGGGTCTATCAGACACTCAATGCCGATGCCATGAATCAAAACCAAGGAAGGGTGCCTGTGAACCCAGTACCCGAAGCAATCAAACTCGTAGAATCATTCAAGCGGATGAAACCACCGGTGTTTGAAGGGAAGTCGAACCCTGACGCGGCTGACAATTGGATCCGTCAGGTAGAGACTATCTTCGAAGTCCTGGAGACCCCTGAAGGCAGCAAGGTGAAGATGGCAACTCTGCAACTCGAGAAAGATACAGCTGTTTGGTGGTAGTCGATGAAGCGGATGATGGGAGGTATTGTTCTTAGCTGGGAGGAATTTTTGGAGGAATTCCGTAGTCATTATTTTCCTTCAGACGTCCAGGAGAAGAAGGCTATGGAATTTCTGTCACTGCAACAAAGTGGCATGTCGGTTAGGGAGTATGAGACCAAATTCACTCAGCTCTCAAGGTATGCTCCTGAATTGGTGGTGGATGAGACGAAGAAGGCTCGTAAGTTCGAGCATGGGTTAAGGCCGAGCTTGAGGTCCAGGATGATACCCCTCGGTATCAGGAGGTTTTACAAACTTGTCAAACGAGTGGCAGCCACGGACGCGGACATGGAGCAGTTCCACACTGTTCAGAATAGGAGGAACAACTGGAATGCGAGGAAGAGGCCCGGAGTTTCTAGCAACTTCAGGGGACAGCCGTCAGCCCAGAGGTTCAAACCAACGGGAGCGAATGCTGTCAACATAGATGGGAGACCCGAAAATGCATGGGTGAGACCTCCTGTGGTAACATGTTACAATTGTAGGGAGACGGGTCACTACTGATCCCAGTGCCCTAAGTTGCAGGATGTTGTCCAAAGGAGACCGACTCAGCAGGCCGGGAAGAAGCCGTACCAGCAAGGGCGAGTATTTGCCTTGACTGAAGCTGACGCTGATGAAGTGGATCACGTCATCACTGGTACGAGGGAGGATGTTTAGAGTGTTTTCTGTTGTTTCTCATTTCCCGTTTTTATAGTGAACTGTTATGTAACGAGTATATGTTATGTAACAGAAGAACTTTATTTGAATGGAAAGAAAGCTGTTGTTTTGTTTGATACTGGGTCCTATCATACTTTTGTGTCACCTAAATTTGCTAAAGTGTTGGGAGTCAAACCAAAGATATTTCCAAGCATGGTTTTAGCAGTAGCTACTCCGTCAGGGGAGACTTTAACCACTGATCGGTACTATGCCGACTGCGAGATCGTAATTGGGGATAGAATTTTCGGGATCGATCTGATCGAGCTGAATGTTTTGGGAGTCGATGTTATCATTGGCAATGATTGGATGTCGATGTACAGTGCGAACATCGAGTGCAAGACCAAGACAGTAATAGTGAAGACTCCAGGAGGACCTGAAGTCACTTTCCAAGGGAAGAGGAGATGTTCAGATTTGGTTGCTGCTATTAGCCAGAAGAAGGGGATTCCTGCAGAGGTGCAGCAGATTCCTGTGGTTCGGAATTATCCGATGGTATTCTTGGAAGATTTGCATGGGTTACCCCCGCATCGTGATGTGGAGTTCAGCATCACTATCCAGCCAGGGAGTGCACCTATTTCCAAGGCACCATATAGGATGGCACCTATGGAGCAGGATGAGGTCAAATAGCAGATTGAGGAACTATTGGAGAAAGGCTTTATTCAACCGAGTGCGTCACCTTGGGGAGCACCGGTGCTTTTGGTAAAGAAGAAGGATGGTTCGATGAGGATGTGCATCGATTACTGAGAGCTGAATAAGGTCACTGTTCAGAATAAATATCTGATTCCAAGAATTGATGACTTGTTCGATCGTCTACAAGGAGCAGTTGCTTTCTCCAAAATAGATCTTCGATCGGGATATCATCAAGTTTGAGTGAAAGCTGAAGACGTGCATAAGACTGTGTTCAGAACTTGACACGGGCATTACGAATTCTTAGTTATGCCGTTTGGAGTGACGAATGCACCTGCAATCTTCATGGACATGATGAATAGAGTTCTGAGGCCGTTCATTGATTCTTTCATCGTGGTGTTTATCGACGATATTCTCGTGTACTCCAAGTCGGAGGAGGAGCACACGGAGCATCTGGCAACAGTTTTGAGGAAGCTTCAAGAGCATGAGTTGTATGCCAAGATGTCCAAGTGTGATTTCTGGAAATCTGAAGTGGCATTCCTAGGTCACTTCCTTTCTAAGGAGGGAGTGGCAACTGATCCTCAGAAGATAGAGGCAGTGAGAGATTGGGCAAGGCCTACTATAGTGAAGGAAGTCATGAGTTTTCTTAGATTGACTGGATACTACAGGAGATTTATCCAGGGTTATGCTCAGATAGCCGTGCCACTCACTGGTCTGACCAAGAAGAATGTGAATTTCAAGTGGACCGAGCAGTGCGAGGTAAGCTTTTAGGAGTTGAAAGAGAGGCTGACTACTGCACCCATTTTGGCTTTTCCTAGAGCAGGTGTTGAATATGATGTCTACAGCGATGCTTCACATCGTGGGCTGGGTTGTGTCTTAATGCAAGAAGGAAAGGTGATCGCTTATGGGTCTAGGCAACTACGACCGCATGAGAAAAATTATCCGACTCATGATTTAGAGTTGGCTGCGATTATCTTCGCCTTAAAGCAATGGAGACATTATGTGTATGGTGAGAAGCTGAACATGTACACAGACCATAAAAGCTTGAAGTACATTTATCAGGAGAAGGATCTGAACCTGAGGCAAAGGAGATGGCTGGAGGTACTTGAAGACATTCGTCCGGAGATTAAGTATCATCCTGGGAAGGTTAATGTTCTTGCTGATGCACTTAGTCGCAAGAGCAGTCTGGCGAGTTTGATTACAACTCAGAAGCATCTGATGGAGGAATTGGATCGGGCTGGTATTAAAGTTGATCTGCAAGGCTTGGGATCATCTTTAGCTCAGTTGAGGCTTCAGCCTACTTTGAATGGAAGGATTATTGCAAGTCAAGAGGTTGATGCAGAGATTCAGAAGATGAAGGAGCAGGTTGGTGCTGGCAAGTTGCTTGGATTTTAAATCAGGGATGAAGTCCTGTGGTTTGGAGAGAGGCTGTGTGTTCCGGATTAGTCAGACTTGAAAGAAAGTATTCTTCAGGAGGCACATGCTACTCTTTTGTCTATACATCCTGGGAGTACCAAGATGTATAAGGATATTAAGCAGCATTTCTGGTGGTCAGGTTTGAAGCGGGATGTGGCTGAATTTGTGTCGAGGTGTGAGGTTTGTCAACAAGTCAAAGCTGAGAATCAGAAACCTGGAGGTCTATTGCAACCGTTACCTATTCCAGAATGGAAGTGGGATAACATCAGTATGGATTTCATCACGGGTTTGCCTAAGAGTCCTAAGGGCAATGATGCGATTTGGGTCATAGTCGATCGACTAACCAAGTCCGCTCACTTCTTGGCAATGAAACTCACTGCTTCGATGGACAAGTTAGCTGAGATGTATGTTGGTGAGATCGTCAGGCTTCATGGAGTTCTGTTGACCATTGTGTCTGATCGAGATGCGCGGTTTACTTCGCATTTCTGGAAGAGTCTTCAGACAGCTTTGGGTACCAAAACGGATTTCAGCACTACTTTTTATCCCCAGACCGATGGGCAGACCGAGAGAGAACCATATTCTTGAGGATATGCTTCGGTATTGTGTACTAGACATTGGGGGCAGTTGGGAAAGGCATTCACCTTTGGTGGAGTTTGCCTACAACAACAGTTTTCAGACCAGCATTGGGATGGCACCGTACGAAGCTCTGTATGGCAGGAAGTGCAAGACGCCTATCTGTTGGTTCGAAGTTGGGGGGCGTCAGATGTTTGGCCCCGAAATTGTGTAGCAGACCTCTGAAAAGATTGATCTGATCAGGAAGAGGTTGGTGGATGCTCAGAGTAGGCAGAAGAGCTATGCAGACAACCGGAGAAGGGACCTTGAGTTTGAGGTTGGTGACTTTGTCTTTCTGAAGTTATCGCCCAGCAAAGGCGTGATCCGATTTGGCAAGAGTGGGAAGTTAGCCCCGAGGTTCATAGGCCCATATAAGATATTGAAAAGGATCGGAAAAACTGCTTACCGGCTTGAGTTACCGGAAGAGTTGTCTCAGATGCACAATGTCTTTCATGTGTCTATGCTGAGAGGTTACATTCCAGATCCAAGTCATCATTTGCCCGAAATGCCAGAGGGTTTGCAGTTGGATCTGAGTTACATTGAGCTCCCAGTTGAGATAGTTGATCGTCGAGAGAAAGTCTTGAGGAATAAGATGATACCGATGGTCAAGGTAGTCTGGAGAAACCAGTTGGTCGAAGAGGCTACTTGGGAATCTGAGGAGAGGATGATGAAGGATCATCCCGATCTCTTTGTTTGATTTGTATTTTCTTTCTTCTTGTTGTATTTCTGTGTTCTCACGCTTTAAGTGTAGTTCCGGGGACGGAACTATTCTAAAGAGGGAGTGTTGTAATATCCCGATCTATTATATATATATATATATATATATATTATTTTATGAGAATTTGAGATCATATGTATTTTTGCATACATAATTTCATATGTCTTTCTAGAGTCAAATATTTTCTTCATAGCCTAATATATTAATTATTCTCCTTGTTTCCTACAGGAGTTATTTTTAGGCTAAATAAAATCCTAGGCCTAATTCTAGCCACTTATAATTAATTCAAGTATTTTTCCTTGAGCCCATGATCTTTTGGCCCAAATAGTAAACCCATTTAGTTTATTCCTCTTTTAATTATGGTGACTTGTAGTGTAGACTCAATAATAGACAATTAATGATTTAGTGCATGAACAAACTTATGAGTGGGGACACTAGGGTAGCACATGCATGCAATATGGTGTGCATTGCACGCTTTTCTTGGTAGGCCGGAATGGATCTAAGGGAGAGGGAGAGATGGAAGTAGTGGTGAGGTAGTTTTTCAAGTCATGGGTGGTTTTGGCAACTTCCAAACTCATCCTAGCCTTTAATCCCTAACTAGTTGATCTAATCCTAGCCATCCAATCCACCCAAAATTGAATATTTTTCTTTTGCTGAACAGTCGACTGGATATGTTTTGAGTCTACTTCCAGATTATTCTGAAGTCTCAGATTTCAATTTCTGTTCCGTGAAAAAAATAAATATATATATACTGCTTGAAAGAGATTTGATAATGGAGATTGGATGTATTAGAAAAGTGAATCTTATTTACCTTTGCATGAAATTGCATATGAAGTGAAGTGAATTATTCGGCTAAGTTTATGAAAAGTTTTACGATTATGAATGCTATGAACATGAAAAGGAAAATCTACTTTTAATCATGAAAAATGAACTTATGAGCTGGAAAGGCTCAATTCTTGTGTAATTATGAATTGAAATTGAGAACTAGAGTGTAGCTAAGCCTCATACCGGCATTGGAAAGAAATGAATTTGAAATGAAACTTGAAATGAAAAGACCAAGAATTGGGTCATGTTGAATGAATGGTTAAGACCGGTATAGTGGAAAAGCTAACTATAGAGAGTTAATTTTGTTCATGATTCTAATAAACTAAGGACTAGATACATAGTGAAGATGTGATGAAAGTAAGAGAAAAACACAAGTATGAGGGCCATCGGATTGGCGGTGTGAGAGTGATTCACAGACTGCCTGCTTGATGCGTCATGACATGGCGTGAGCACTACTCCAGAATTATCGTCCCGGTGGCGACGCTTGTGGGGTGTTTTGGTGGCTACGGGTGGTGCCATTGTTCCATGGCGGAGGCTGAATTGTCCATAGTCTGCCTGCTTGATGCGTCATGTCAGTGCGTGGGATTCCCCTCCAGACTGCCTGGACATGGGCTCGTAGATCATAGAACATCTAGGATACTTACCGTAGTTACCGTAGTAGTTTAAGTCATGGCGAGGGATTGAACCCTATAAGATGAAGTACGATTAAGGGCTTGCCCTCGGACCTATGTAGTATGGGATGCATAGAATCCGAACAAGTGCGCATTAGTGTCATATAACATAATAACTGCATTAAGGACTAAGTACACAATCACAACACGACATCAACAGGATAGTCCCTTTAGCTTTGTTTGTGAACAAGTTTGTGGTTTGTTAAGAAGTGAGAATCGTTATACTGTTTCCGGCAAAGAAAGGATGGCCGTGTATAATTTTCGTCGGTTGAATAAACTGACGTACGCACAGTTTTGTATGCAGGATAAATGGCCTGATAAAGATTAAAGGAGAACTGATGCTTAGAGATTATTCATTATTGTACCTTTGTATAAATGTTGTAAATAGCTTCCGCTGTCATTTCAAGTAATTTATTGTAATACTGCTTCCGCTGTGATAATGTAAAAGTGAAAATGTATCTCTGATGTAAGAAAAGTTTTTATTTCCTAGTAAAATTGTACGAAAGAAGTGTAAAGATCCTGTGGAACTCGAATTCAGTTGTATTTTGGAATTCAGGGTGTTACAAAAACGACCAGAAATGGTGGACTATAACCCACAAACTGAGGCCAAAACAGTAAATTAGGAAATCTCAAGAAAGTAATCGAAAACAGTGTACTATAGCCCACAAAATGAGGGAAATCAAAATTCTGACAAAAGTGCCAAAAAACTATGGACTATAGCCCACAAATGTGGCTAAAACAGTCAAATATTAAATTTTGCGAAAGCAACCGAAAATTGTGGACTATAACCCACAAAATGAGGCCGAAATAGCAAAATACGAAATCTCATGAAAGTGATCGAAAACAGTGTATTATACCCCACAAAATGAGGAAAATAAAAATTCTCACGAAAGAACCCACAAAATGATGCCAAAATTGTTTAATTCGAAATCTCATGTTAGTGATCGAAAACAGTGTTCTTTAGCCGACAAAATTAGGGGGGAAAAATTCTCACTAAAATGGACGAAAATTGTGGACTATAGCCCACAAATGAGGCTAAAACAGTCAAATACAAAATTTCTTGACAACGGCCGGAAACTATGGACTATAACCCACAAAATGAGGCCAAAATAGTAAAATACGAAATCTCATGAAAGTGATCGAAAACAGTGTACGATAGCACACAAAATGAGGGAAATAAAAGTTCACTCAAAATTCACCGAAAACTTGGGACTATTGCCCGCAGATAAGGCTAAAATCGTCAAATACGAAATTTCACAAAAACGACCCGAAACTGTGGACTATAACCCACCAAACGAGGGAAATAAAAATTCTGACTAAAGTGTTCGAAAACTATGGACTATACCCACAAACGAGGCTAAAACAGTCAAGTACTAAATTTTCACGAAAGCAGCCGGAAACTGTAGACTATAACCCACAAAATGAGGCCAAAATACTAAATTAGGAAATCTTTTGAAAGTAATCGAAAACAGTGTACTATAGCCCACAAAATGAGGGAAATAAAAATTCTCACGAAAATGCCCAAAAACAGTGGACTATACCCACAAAATGAGGCCAAAATTGTTTAATTCGAAATCTCATGTCAGTGATCGAAAACAATGTACTATAGCCGACAAAATTAGGGAAATAAAAATTCTCCCTAACTGGCCAAAAACTGTGTTCTATAGCCCACAAATGGGGCTAAAACAGTCAAATACAAAATTTCGCGAAAACAGCCGGAAACTGTGGAATATATATAACCCACAAAATGAGGCCAAAATAGTAAAATACGATATCTCATGAAAGTGATCGAAAACAGTGTACTATAGCGCACAAAATGAGGAAAATAAAAATTCTCACGAAAAAGTCGCTGAAAACTTTCGACTATGGCCCACAGATGAGTCTAAAACAGTCGAATACAAAATTTCACGAAAACGACCAGAAACGGTGGACTATAACCCACAAAATGAGGCCAAAACTGTAAATTAGAAAATCTCATGAAAGTAATTGAAAACAGTGTACTAGCCCACAAAATGAGGGAAATAAAAATTCTGACTAAAGTGCCCAAAAACTGTGGACTATATAGCCCACAAATGAGGCTAAAACAGTCAAATATTAAATTTCGCGAAAGCAACCGGAAACTGTGGACTATAACTCACAAAATGAGGCCGAAACAGCAAAATACAAAATCTCATGAAAGTGATCGAAAACAGTGTACCACAAAATGAGGAAAATAAAAATTCTCACGAAAGTACCCAAAAACGGTGGACTATAACCCACAAAAAGAGGCCAAAATTGTTTAATTCGAAATCTCATGTCAGTGATCGAAAACAGTGTTCTATAGCCGACAAAATTAGGGAAATAAAAATTCTCACTAAATGGACGAAAACTTTGGACTATTGCCCGCAGATGAGGCTAAAACAATCAAATACAAAATTTCGCGAAAACGACCGGAAACTGTGGACTATAACCCACAAAATGAGGCCAAAACAGTAAAATAGGAAATCTCAGGAAAGTAATAAAAAACAGTGTACTATATAGCCCAAAAAATGAGGGAAATAAAAACTCACTCAAAAATCGCCGAAAACTTTGGACTATTGCCCGCAGATGAGGCTAAAACAGTCAAATACAAAATTTCACGAAAACGACCAGAAACTGTGGACTATAACCCACAAAATGAGGCCAAAATAGTAAATTAGGAAATCTCATGAAAGTAATCGAAAAAAGTGCACTATAGCCCACAAAATGAGGGAAATAAAAATTCTGACTAAAGTGCCCGAAAACTATGGACGGCCACGAATGAGGCTAAAATAGTCAAATACTAAATTTCGCGAAAGCAGCCGGAAACTTTGAACTATAACCCACAAAATGAGGCCGAAATAGCAAAATACGAAATCTCAATGAAAGTCATCGAAAACAGTGTACTATAACCCACAAAATGAGGCCGAAATAGGAAAATACGAAATCACATGAAAGTGATCGAAACTAGTGTACCCACAAAATGAGGGAAATAAAAATTCTCACGAAAGTGCCCAAAACAGTGGACTATAAACCACAAAATGATGCCAAAATTGTTTAATTCGAAATCTCATGTCAGTGATCGAAAACAGTGTTCTATAGCCGTCAAAATTATGGAAAAAAATTCTGACTAAAATGAACAAAAACTGTGGACTATAGCCCACATATGAGGCTAAGACATTCGAATACAAAATTTCGCGACAACGACTGGAAACTGTGGACAATAACCCACAAAATGAGGCCTAAATAGTGGAATACGAAATCTCATGAAAGTGATTGAAAACAGTGTACTATATAGCACACAAAATGAGGGAAATAAAAGTTCACCCAAAAGTCACCGAAAACTTTAGACTATTGCCCGCAGATGAGGCTAAAACAGTCAAATACAAAATGAGGGAAATAAAAGTTCACTCAAAAGTCGTCGAAAACTTTGGACTATTGCCCGAAGATGAGGCCCGCAGATGTGGACAACAACCCACGACATGAGACCAAAACAGTAAATTAGGAAATCTCATGAAAGTAATTAGTGTTCTAGCCCACAAAATGATGGAAATAAAAATTCTCACGAAAGTACCCAAAAACGGTGGACTATAACCCACAAAATGAGGCCAAAATTGTTTAATTCGAAATCTCATGTCAATGATCGAAAATAGTGTTCTATAGCCGACAAAATTAGGGAAATAAAAATTCTCACTAAAATGGACGAACACTGTGGACTACAGCCCACAAATGCGGCTAAAACAGTCAAATATGAAATTTCACGAAAATGGCCGGAAACTGTGGACTATAATGAGGCCAAAATAATAAAATACGAAATCTCATGAAAGTGATCGAAAACAGTGTACTATCGCACACAAAATGATGGAAATAAAAGTTCACTCAAAATTCGCCGAAAACTTTGGACTATTGCCCGGAGAAGACGCTAAAACAGTCAAGTACAAAATTTCACGAAAATGACCAGAAACGGTGGACTATAACCCACAAAATGAGGCCAAAATAGTAAATTAGGAAATCTCATGAAAGTAATCGAAAATAGTGTACTATAGCCCACAAAATGAGGAAAATAAAAATTCTGATTAAAGTGCCCGAAAAACTGTGGATTATAGCCCACAAATGTGGCTAAAACAGTCAAATATTAAATTTCGCGAAAGCAACCGAAAACTGTGGACTATAACCCACAAAATGAGGCCAAAACAGCACATTACGAAATCTCAAGAAAGTGATCGAAAACAGTGTACTATACCCCACAAATTGAAGGAAATAAAAATTCTCACGAAAGAACCCACAAAATGAGGACAAAATTATTTAATTCGAAATCTCATGTCAGTGATCGAAAACAGTGTTCTATAGCCGATAAAATTAGGGGGAAAAAATTCTAACTAAAATGGATGAAAACTGTGGACAATAGCCCACAAATGAGGCAAATACAGTCAAATACAAAATTTCGCGACAACGGCCGGAAACTGTGGACTATAACCCACAAAATGAGGCCAAAATAGTAAAATACGAAATCTCATGAAAGTGATCGAAAACAGTGTACAATAGCACACAAAATGAGGGAAATAAAAGTTCCCTCAAAATTCGCCGAAAACTTTGGACTATTGCCCGCAGATGAGGCTAAAACAGTCAAAAACGAAATTTCAGGAAAACGACCAGAAACTGTGGACTATAACCCACAAAACGAGGGAAGTAAAAATTCTGACTAAAGTGCCCTAAAACTGTGGACACTAGCCCACAAATGAGGCTAAAACAGTCAAATACTAAATTTTCACGAAAGCAGCCGGAAACTGTGGACTATAACCCACAAAATGAGGCCAAAATAGTAAATTATGAAATCTCACGAAAGTAATCGAAAACAGTGTACTATAGCCCACAAAATGAGGGAAATAAAAATTCTCACGAAACTACCCTAAACGGTGGACTATAACCCACAAAAAGAGGCCAAAATTGTTTAATTCGAAATCTCATCTCAGTGATCGAAAACAGTGTTCTGTAGCCGATAAAATTAGAGAAAAAAAATTCTCACTAAAATGAACAGAAAACTGTGGACTATAGCCCAATAATGAGGCTAAAACAGTCAAATACAAAATTTTGCGACAATGACCGGAGATTGTGGACTATCCACAAAATGAGGCCAAAATAGTAAAATACGAAATCTCATGAAAGTGATCGAAAACAGTGTACTATAGCACACAAAATGAGGGAAATAAAAGTTGACACAAAAGTCGCCGAAAACTTTGGACTATTGCCCGCTGATGAGGCTAAAACAGTCAAATACAAATTTTCACGAAAACGACCAGAAACAGTGGGCTACAACCCACAAAATGAGGCCAAAACAGTAAATTAGGAAATCTCATGAAAGTAATCGAAAATAGTGTACCAGCCCACAAAATGAGGGAAATAAAAATATTGACTAAAGTGCCCGAAAACTGTGGAATATAGCCCACAAAATGAGCCCAAAATTGTTTAATTCGAAATCTCAAGCCAGTGATCGAAAACAGTGTCCTGTAGCCGACAAAATTAGTGAAAAAAAAATTCTCATTAAAATGAACGAAAACTGTGGACTATAGCCCACAAATGAGGCTAAAACAGTCAAATACAAAATTTTGCGACAACGACCGGAAGCTGTGGACTATAACCCACAAAATGAGGCCAAAATAGTAAATTACGAAATCTCATGAAAGTGATCGAAAATAGTGTACTATAGCACACAAAATGAGGGAAATAAAAGTTCACACAAAAGTCGTCGAAAACTTTGGACTATTGCCCGCAGATGAGGCAAAAATAGTCAAATACAAAATTTCACGAAAACGACCAGAAATTGTGGACTATAACCCACAAAATGAGAACAAAACAGTAAAATAGAAAATCTCAGGAAAGTTCAAAACAATGTACTATATAGCCCAAAAAATGAGGGAAATAAAAACTCACTCAAAAGTCGCCGAAAACTTTGAACTATTGCCCACAGATGAGGCTAAAACAGTCAAATACAAAATTTCACGAAAATGACCAGAAACTGTGGACTATAACCCACAAAATGAGGCCAAAACAGTAAATTAGGAAATCTTATTGAAGTAATCGAAAATAGTGTACTATAGCCCACAAAATGAGGGAAATAAAAATTCTGACTAAAGTGCCCGAAAATTGTGGATTATAACCCACAAAATGAGCCCAAAATTGTTTAATTCGAAATCTCAAGTCAGTGATCGAAAACAGTGTTCTGTAGCTGACAAAATTAGTGAAAAAAAAATTCTCACCAAAATGAACGAAAACTGTGGACTATAGCCCACAAATGAGGCTAAAACAGTCAAATACAAAATTTTGCGACAACGACCGGAAACTGTGGACTATAACCCACAAAATGAGGCCAAAATAGTAAAATACGAAATCTCATGAAAGTGATCGAAAATAGTGTACTATAGCACACAAAATGAGGGAAATAAAAGTTCACACAAAAGTCGCCGAAAACTTTGGACTATTGCCTGCAAATGAGGCTAAAATAGTCAAATACAAAATTTTACGAAAATGACCAGAATTTGTGGACAATAACACACAAAATGAGAACAAAACAGTAAAATAGAAAATCTCAGGAAAGTAATCAAAAATAGTGTACTATATTGCCCACAAAATGAGGGAAATAAAAACTCACTCAAAAATCGCCGAAAACTTTGGACTATTGCCCGCAGATGAAGCTAAAACAGTCAAATACAAAATTTCACAAAAACGACCAGAAACTGTGGACTACAACCCAAAAAATGAGGCCAAAACAGTAAATTAGAAAATCTCATTAAAGTAATCGTAAATAGTGTACAATAGCCCACAAAATGAGGGAAATAAAAATTCTGACTAAAGTGCCCGAAAATTGTGGACGCCCACAAATGAGGCTAAAATAGTCAAATACTAAATTTCGCGAAAGCAGCCGGAAACTGTGGACTATATAGCCCACAAAATGAGGCCAAAATTGTTTAATTGGAAATCTCATGTCGGTGATCGAAAACAGTGTTCTATATCCGACAAAATTAGGGAAATAAAAATTCTCACTAAATGGACGAAAACTGTAGACTGCCCACAAATGAGGCTAAAACTGTCAAATACAAAATTTCGCGAAAACCGCCGGAAACTGTGGACTATAACCCACAAAATGAGGACAAAATAGTAAAATACGAAATCTCACGAAAGTGATCTAAAATAGTGTACTATAGCACACAAAATGAGGAAAATAAAAGTTCACTCAAAAGTCGCCGAAAACTTTGGACTATTGCCCGCAGATGAGGCTAAAACAGTCAAATACAAAATTTCACGAAAACGACCAGAAACAGTGGACTACAATCCACAAAATGTGGCCAAAACAGTAAATTAGGAAATCTCATGAAAGTAATCGAAAACAGTGTACCAGCCCACAAAATGAGGGAAATAAAAATATTGACTAAAGTGCCCGAAAACTGTGGAATATAGCCCACAAATGAGGCTAAAACAGTCAAATATTAAATTTAGCGAAAGCAACCGGAAACTGTGGACTAACCCACAAAATGAAAGTGATCGAAAACAGTGTACTATCACCCACAAAAAGAGGGAAATAAAAATTCTCATGAAAGTGCCCAAAAACGGTGGACTATAACCCACAAAATGAGGCCAAAATTGTTTAATTCGAAATCTCATCTCATTGATCGAAAATAGTGTTCTGTAGCCGATAAAATTAGAGGAAAAAAATTCTCACTAAAATGAACGAAAACTGTGGACTATAGCCCAATAATGAGGTTAAAACAGTCAAATACAAAATTTTGTGACAATGACCGGAGACTGTGGACTATCCACAAAATGAGGCCAAAATAGTAAAATACGAAATCTCATGAAAGTGATCGAAAACCGTGTACGATATAGCACACAAAATTAGGGAAATAAAAGTTCACTCAAAAGTCGCCGAAAACTTTGGACTATTGCCCGCAGATGAGGCAAAAATAGTCAAATACAAAATTTCACGAAAACGACCAGAAATTATGGACTATAACCCACAAAATGAGAACAAAACAGTAAAATAGAAAATCTCAGGAAAGTTCAAAACAATGTACTATATAGCCCAAAAAATGAGGGAAATAAAAACTCACTCAAAAGTCGCCGAAAACTTTGAACTATTGCCCACAGATGAGGCTAAAACAGTCAAATACAAAATTTCACGAAAATGACCAGAAACTGTGGACTATAACCCACAAAATGAGGCCAAAACAGTAAATTAGGAAATCTCATTGAAGTAATCGAAAATAGTGTACTATAGCCCACAAAATGAGGGAAATAAAAATTTTGACTAAAGTGCCCGAAAACTGTGGATTATAACCCACAAAATGAGCCCAAAATTGTTTAATTCGAAATCTCAAGTCAGTGATCGAAAACAGTGTTCTGTAGCCGACAAAATTAGTGAAAAAAAAATTCTCACCAAAATGAACGAAAACTGTGGACTATAGCCCACAAATGAGGCTAAAACAGTCAAATACAAAATTTTGCGACAACGACCGGAAACTGTGGACTATAACCCACAAAATGAGGCCAAAATAGTAAAATACGAAATCTCATGAAAGTGATCGAAAATAGTGTACTATAGCACACAAAATGAGGGAAATAAAAGTTCACACAAAAGTCGCCGAAAACTTTGGACTATTGCCTGCAAATGAGGCTAAAATAGTCAAATACAAAATTTTACGAAAATGACCAGAATTTGTGGACAATAACACACAAAATGAGAACAAAACAGTAAAATAGAAAATCTCAGGAAAGTAATCAAAAATAGTGTACTATATTGCCCACAAAATGAGGGAAATAAAAACTCACTCAAAAATCGCCGAAAACTTTGGACTATTGCCCGCAGATGAAGCTAAAACAGTCAAATACAAAATTTCACAAAAACGACCAGAAACTGTGGACTACAACCCAAAAAATGAGGCCAAAACAGTAAATTAGAAAATCTCATTAAAGTAATCGTAAATAGTGTACAATAGCCCACAAAATGAGGGAAATAAAAATTCTGACTAAAGTGCCCGAAAATTGTGGACGCCCACAAATGAGGCTAAAATAGTCAAATACTAAATTTCGCGAAAGCAGCCGGAAACTGTGGACTATATAGCCCACAAAATGAGGCCAAAATTGTTTAATTGGAAATCTCATGTCGGTGATCGAAAACAGTGTTCTATATCCGACAAAATTAGGGAAATAAAAATTCTCACTAAATGGACGAAAACTGTAGACTGCCCACAAATGAGGCTAAAACTGTCAAATACAAAATTTCGCGAAAACCGCCGGAAACTGTGGACTATAACCCACAAAATGAGGACAAAATAGTAAAATACGAAATCTCACGAAAGTGATCTAAAATAGTGTACTATAGCACACAAAATGAGGAAAATAAAAGTTCACTCAAAAGTCGCCGAAAACTTTGGACTATTGCCCGCAGATGAGGCTAAAACAGTCAAATACAAAATTTCACGAAAACGACCAGAAACAGTGGACTACAATCCACAAAATGTGGCCAAAACAGTAAATTAGGAAATCTCATGAAAGTAATCGAAAACAGTGTACCAGCCCACAAAATGAGGGAAATAAAAATATTGACTAAAGTGCCCGAAAACTGTGGAATATAGCCCACAAATGAGGCTAAAACAGTCAAATATTAAATTTAGCGAAAGCAACCGGAAACTGTGGACTAACCCACAAAATGAAAGTGATCGAAAACAGTGTACTATCACCCACAAAAAGAGGGAAATAAAAATTCTCATGAAAGTGCCCAAAAACGGTGGACTATAACCCACAAAATGAGGCCAAAATTGTTTAATTCGAAATCTCATCTCATTGATCGAAAATAGTGTTCTGTAGCCGATAAAATTAGAGGAAAAAAATTCTCACTAAAATGAACGAAAACTGTGGACTATAGCCCAATAATGAGGTTAAAACAGTCAAATACAAAATTTTGTGACAATGACCGGAGACTGTGGACTATCCACAAAATGAGGCCAAAATAGTAAAATACGAAATCTCATGAAAGTGATCGAAAACCGTGTACGATATAGCACACAAAATTAGGGAAATAAAAGTTCACTCAAAAGTCGCCGAAAACTTTGGACTATTGCCCGCAGATGAGGCAAAAATAGTCAAATACAAAATTTCACGAAAACGACCAGAAATTATGGACTATAACCCACAAAATGAGAACAAAACAGTAAAATAGAAAATCTCAGGAAAGTTCAAAACAATGTACTATATAGCCCAAAAAATGAGGGAAATAAAAACTCACTCAAAAGTCGCCGAAAACTTTGAACTATTGCCCACAGATGAGGCTAAAACAGTCAAATACAAAATTTCACGAAAATGACCAGAAACTGTGGACTATAACCCACAAAATGAGGCCAAAACAGTAAATTAGGAAATCTCATTGAAGTAATCGAAAATAGTGTACTATAGCCCACAAAATGAGGGAAATAAAAATTTTGACTAAAGTGCCCGAAAACTGTGGATTATAACCCACAAAATGAGCCCAAAATTGTTTAATTCGAAATCTCAAGTCAGTGATCGAAAACAGTGTTCTGTAGCCGACAAAATTAGTGAAAAAAAAATTCTCACCAAAATGAACGAAAACTGTGGACTATAGCCCACAAATGAGGCTAAAACAGTCAAATACAAAATTTTGCGACAACGACCGGAAACTGTGGACTATAACCCACAAAATGAGGCCAAAATAGTAAAATACGAAATCTCATGAAAGTGATCGAAAATAGTGTACTATAGCACACAAAATGAGGGAAATAAAAGTTCACACAAAAGTCGCCGAAAACTTTGGACTATTGCCTGCAAATGAGGCTAAAATAGTCAAATACAAAATTTTACGAAAATGACCAGAATTTGTGGACAATAACACACAAAATGAGAACAAAACAGTAAAATAGAAAATCTCAGGAAAGTAATCAAAAATAGTGTACTATATTGCCCACAAAATGAGGGAAATAAAAACTCACTCAAAAATCGCCGAAAACTTTGGACTATTGCCCGCAGATGAAGCTAAAACAGTCAAATACAAAATTTCACAAAAACGACCAGAAACTGTGGACTACAACCCAAAAAATGAGGCCAAAACAGTAAATTAGAAAATCTCATTAAAGTAATCGTAAATAGTGTACAATAGCCCACAAAATGAGGGAAATAAAAATTCTGACTAAAGTGCCCGAAAATTGTGGACGCCCACAAATGAGGCTAAAATAGTCAAATACTAAATTTCGCGAAAGCAGCCGGAAACTGTGGACTATATAGCCCACAAAATGAGGCCAAAATTGTTTAATTGGAAATCTCATGTCGGTGATCGAAAACAGTGTTCTATATCCGACAAAATTAGGGAAATAAAAATTCTCACTAAATGGACGAAAACTGTAGACTGCCCACAAATGAGGCTAAAACTGTCAAATACAAAATTTCGCGAAAACCGCCGGAAACTGTGGACTATAACCCACAAAATGAGGACAAAATAGTAAAATACGAAATCTCACGAAAGTGATCTAAAATAGTGTACTATAGCACACAAAATGAGGAAAATAAAAGTTCACTCAAAAGTCGCCGAAAACTTTGGACTATTGCCCGCAGATGAGGCTAAAACAGTCAAATACAAAATTTCACGAAAACGACCAGAAACAGTGGACTACAATCCACAAAATGTGGCCAAAACAGTAAATTAGGAAATCTCATGAAAGTAATCGAAAACAGTGTACCAGCCCACAAAATGAGGGAAATAAAAATATTGACTAAAGTGCCCGAAAACTGTGGAATATAGCCCACAAATGAGGCTAAAACAGTCAAATATTAAATTTAGCGAAAGCAACCGGAAACTGTGGACTAACCCACAAAATGAAAGTGATCGAAAACAGTGTACTATCACCCACAAAAAGAGGGAAATAAAAATTCTCATGAAAGTGCCCAAAAACGGTGGACTATAACCCACAAAATGAGGCCAAAATTGTTTAATTCGAAATCTCATCTCATTGATCGAAAATAGTGTTCTGTAGCCGATAAAATTAGAGGAAAAAAATTCTCACTAAAATGAACGAAAACTGTGGACTATAGCCCAATAATGAGGTTAAAACAGTCAAATACAAAATTTTGTGACAATGACCGGAGACTGTGGACTATCCACAAAATGAGGCCAAAATAGTAAAATACGAAATCTCATGAAAGTGATCGAAAACCGTGTACGATATAGCACACAAAATTAGGGAAATAAAAGTTCACTCAAAAGTCGCGAAAACTTTGGACTATTGCCCGCAGATGAGGCAAAAATAGTCAAATACAAAATTTCACGAAAACGACCAGAAATTATGGACTATAACCCACAAAATGAGAACAAAACAGTAAAATAGAAAATCTCAGGAAAGTTCAAAACAATGTACTATATAGCCCAAAAAATGAGGGAAATAAAAACTCACTCAAAAGTCGCCGAAAACTTTGAACTATTGCCCACAGATGAGGCTAAAACAGTCAAATACAAAATTTCACGAAAATGACCAGAAACTGTGGACTATAACCCACAAAATGAGGCCAAAACAAAAAATTAGGAAATCTCATTGAAGTAATCGAAAATAGTGTACTATAGCCCACAAAATGAGGGAAATAAAAATTTTGACTAAAGTGCCCGAAAACTGTGGATTATAACCCACAAAATGAGCCCAAAATTGTTTAATTCGAAATCTCAAGTCAGTGATCGAAAACAGTGTTCTGTAGCCGACAAAATTAGTGAAAAAAAAATTCTCACCAAAATGAACGAAAACTGTGGACTATAGCCCACAAATGAGGCTAAAACAGTCAAATACAAAATTTTGCGACAACGACCGGAAACTGTGGACTATAACCCACAAAATGAGGCCAAAATAGTAAAATACGAAATCTCATGAAAGTGATCGAAAATAGTGTACTATAGCACACAAAATGAGGGAAATAAAAGTTCACACAAAAGTCGCCGAAAACTTTGGACTATTGCCTGCAAATGAGGCTAAAATAGTCAAATACAAAATTTTACGAAAATGACCAGAATTTGTGGACAATAACACACAAAATGAGAACAAAACAGTAAAATAGAAAATCTCAGGAAAGTAATCAAAAATAGTGTACTATATTGCCCACAAAATGAGGGAAATAAAAACTCACTCAAAAATCGCCGAAAACTTTGGACTATTGCCCGCAGATGAAGCTAAAACAGTCAAATACAAAATTTCACAAAAACGACCAGAAACTGTGGACTACAACCCAAAAAATGAGGCCAAAACAGTAAATTAGAAAATCTCATTAAAGTAATCGTAAATAGTGTACAATAGCCCACAAAATGAGGGAAATAAAAATTCTGACTAAAGTGCCCGAAAATTGTGGACGCCCACAAATGAGGCTAAAATAGTCAAATACTAAATTTCGCGAAAGCAGCCGGAAACTGTGGACTATATAGCCCACAAAATGAGGCCAAAATTGTTTAATTGGAAATCTCATGTCGGTGATCGAAAACAGTGTTCTATATCCGACAAAATTAGGGAAATAAAAATTCTCACTAAATGGACGAAAACTGTAGACTGCCCACAAATGAGGCTAAAACTGTCAAATACAAAATTTCGCGAAAACCGCCGGAAACTGTGGACTATAACCCACAAAATGAGGACAAAATAGTAAAATACGAAATCTCACGAAAGTGATCTAAAATAGTGTACTATAGCACACAAAATGAGGAAAATAAAAGTTCACTCAAAAGTCGCCGAAAACTTTGGACTATTGCCCGCAGATGAGGCTAAAACAGTCAAATACAAAATTTCACGAAAACGACCAGAAACAGTGGACTACAATCCACAAAATGTGGCCAAAACAGTAAATTAGGAAATCTCATGAAAGTAATCGAAAACAGTGTACCAGCCCACAAAATGAGGGAAATAAAAATATTGACTAAAGTGCCCGAAAACTGTGGAATATAGCCCACAAATGAGGCTAAAACAGTCAAATATTAAATTTAGCGAAAGCAACCGGAAACTGTGGACTAACCCACAAAATGAAAGTGATCGAAAACAGTGTACTATCACCCACAAAAAGAGGGAAATAAAAATTCTCATGAAAGTGCCCAAAAACGGTGGACTATAACCCACAAAATGAGGCCAAAATTGTTTAATTCGAAATCTCATCTCATTGATCGAAAATAGTGTTCTGTAGCCGATAAAATTAGAGGAAAAAAATTCTCACTAAAATGAACGAAAACTGTGGACTATAGCCCAATAATGAGGTTAAAACAGTCAAATACAAAATTTTGTGACAATGACCGGAGACTGTGGACTATCCACAAAATGAGGCCAAAATAGTAAAATACGAAATCTCATGAAAGTGATCGAAAACCGTGTACGATATAGCACACAAAATTAGGGAAATAAAAGTTCACTCAAAAGTCGCCGAAAACTTTGGACTATTGCCCGCAGATGAGGCAAAAATAGTCAAATACAAAATTTCACGAAAACGACCAGAAATTATGGACTATAACCCACAAAATGAGAACAAAACAGTAAAATAGAAAATCTCAGGAAAGTTCAAAACAATGTACTATATAGCCCAAAAAATGAGGGAAATAAAAACTCACTCAAAAGTCGCCGAAAACTTTGAACTATTGCCCACAGATGAGGCTAAAACAGTCAAATACAAAATTTCACGAAAATGACCAGAAACTGTGGACTATAACCCACAAAATGAGGCCAAAACAGTAAATTAGGAAATCTCATTGAAGTAATCGAAAATAGTGTACTATAGCCCACAAAATGAGGGAAATAAAAATTTTGACTAAAGTGCCCGAAAACTGTGGATTATAACCCACAAAATGAGCCCAAAATTGTTTAATTCGAAATCTCAAGTCAGTGATCGAAAACAGTGTTCTGTAGCCGACAAAATTAGTGAAAAAAAAATTCTCACCAAAATGAACGAAAACTGTGGACTATAGCCCACAAATGAGGCTAAAACAGTCAAATACAAAATTTTGCGACAACGACCGGAAACTGTGGACTATAACCCACAAAATGAGGCCAAAATAGTAAAATACGAAATCTCATGAAAGTGATCGAAAATAGTGTACTATAGCACACAAAATGAGGGAAATAAAAGTTCACACAAAAGTCGCCGAAAACTTTGGACTATTGCCTGCAAATGAGGCTAAAATAGTCAAATACAAAATTTTACGAAAATGACCAGAATTTGTGGACAATAACACACAAAATGAGAACAAAACAGTAAAATAGAAAATCTCAGGAAAGTAATCAAAAATAGTGTACTATATTGCCCACAAAATGAGGGAAATAAAAACTCACTCAAAAATTGCCGAAAACTTTGGACTATTGCCCGCAGATGAAGCTAAACAGTCAAATACAAAATTTCACGAAAACGACCAGAAACTGTGGACTACAACCCAAAAAATGAGGCCAAAATAGTAAATTAGAAAATCTCATTAAAGTAATCGTAAATAGTGTACAATAGCCCACAAAATGAGGGAAATAAAAATTCTGACTAAAGTGCCCGAAAACTGTGGACGCCCACAAATGAGGCTAAAACAGTGAAATACTAAATTTCGCGAAAGCAGCCGGAAACTGTGGACTATATAGCCCACAAAATGAGGGAAATAAAAATTCTCACGAAAGTACCCAAAAATGGTGGACTATAACCCACAAAATGAGGCCAAAATTGTTTAATTTGAAATCTCATGTCGGTGATCGAAAACAGTGTTCTATAGCCGACAAAATTAGGGAAATAAAAATTATCACTAAAATGGACGAAAATTGTGGACTACTGCCCACAAATTAGGCTAAAATAGTCAAATACAAAATTTCGCGAAAACGGCCGGAAACTGTGGACTATATAACCTACAAAATAAGGCCGAAATATTAAAATACGAAATCTCACGAAAGTGATCGAAAACAGTGTACTATAGCACACAAAATGAGGGAAACAAAAGTTCACTCAAAAGTCGCCGAAAACTTTGGACTATTGCCCGGAGATGAGGCTAAAACAGTCAAATACAAAATTTCAGAAAAACGACCAGAAACGGTGGACTACAACCCACAAAATGAGGCCAAAACTGTAAATTAGGAAATCTCATGAAAGTAATCGAAAATAGTGTACTATAGCCCACAAAATGAGGGAAATAAAAATTCTGACTAAAGTGCCCGAAAACTGTGGACTATACAAATGAGGAGAAAACAGTCAAATATTAAATTTCGCGAAAGCAAACGAAAACTGTGGACTATCACCCACTAAATGAGGCCGAAACAGCAAAATACAAAATCTCATGAACGTGATCGAAAACAATGTACCACAAAATGAGGGAAATAAAAATTCCCACGAAAGAACCCACAAAATGAGGGCAAAATTGTTTATTTCGAAATCTCATGTCAATGATCGAAAACCGTTTTCTATAGCCGACAAAATTATGGGGAAAAAAATTCTCACTAAAATGGACGAAAATTGTGTACTATAGCCCACAAATGAGGCTAAAACAGTCAAATACAAAATATCGGGACAACGGCCGGAAACTGTGGACTATAACCCACAAAATGAGGCCAAAATAGTAAAATACAAAATTTCATGAAAGTGATCGAAAACAGTGTACTATAGCACACAAAATGAGGGAAACAAAAGTTCACTCAATAGTCTCCGAAAACTTTGGACTAATGCCTGCAGATGAGGCTAAAACAGTCAAATACATAATTTCACGAAAACGACCAGAAACGGTGGACTAAAACCCACAAAATGAAGGAAATAAAAATTCTGACTAAGTGCCCGAAAACTGTGGACTATAGCCCACAAAAGAGGCTAAAACAGTCAAATACTAAATTTCGCGAAAGCAGCCGGAAATTGTGGACTATAACCCACAAAATGAGGCCGAAATAGCAAAATACGAAATCTCATGAAAGTGATCGAAAATCGTGTACAATAGCCCACAAAAGGAAGGGAAAAAAATTCTCACGAAAGTGCCCAAAAATGGTGGACTATAACCCACAAAATGAGGCCAAAATTGTTTAATTCGAAATCTCATGTCAGTGATTGAAAACAGTGTTCTATAGCCGACAAAAATAGGGAAATAAAAATTCTCACTAAATGGACGAAAACTGTGGCCCCACAAATGAGGCTAAAATAGTCAAATACAAAATTTCACGAAAATGGCCGGAAACTGTGGACTATAACCCACAAAATGAGGTCAAAATAGTAAAATACGAAATCTCACGAAAGTGATCTAAAATAGTGTACTATAGCACACAAAATGAGGGAAATAAAAGTTCACTCAATAGTCACCGAAAACTTTGGACTATTGCCCGCATATGAGGCTAAAACAGTCAAATAAAAAATTTCACGAAAACGACCAAAAACGGTGGACTAACAACCCACAAAATGAGGCCAAAACTGTAAATTAGGAAATCTCATGAAAGTAATCGAAAATAGTGTACTATAGCCCACAAAATGAGGGAAATAAAAATTCTGACTAAAGTGCCCGAAAACTGTGGACTATACAAATGAGGAGAAAACAGTCAAATATTAAATTTCGCGAAAGCAAACGAAAACTGTGCACTATCACCCACTAAATGAGGCCGAAACAGCAAAATACAAAATCTCATGAACGTGATCGAAAATAATGTACCACAAAATGAGGGAAATAAAAATTCCCACGAAAGAACCCACAAAATGAGGGCAAAATTGTTTATTTCGAAATCTCATGTCAATGATCGAAAACCGTTTTCTATAGCCGACAAAATTATGGGGAAAAAAATTCTCACTAAAATGGACGAAAATTGTGTACTATAGCCCACAAATGAGGCTAAAACAGTCAAATACAAAATATCGGGACAACGGCCGGAAACTGTGGACTATAACCCACAAAATGAGGCCAAAATAGTAAAATACGAATTTCATGAAAGTGATCGAAAACAGTGTACTATAGCACACAAAATGAGGGAAACAAAAGTTCACTCAAAAGTCTCCGAAAACTTTGGACTATTGCCTGCAGATGAGGCTAAAACAGTCAAATACGAAATTTCACAAAAACAACCAGAAACTGTGGACAAAAACCCACAAAATGAGGGAAATAAAAATTCTGACTAAGTGCCCGAAAACTGTGGACTATAGCCCACAAATGAGGCTAAAACAGTCAAATACTAAATTTCACGAAAGCAGCCGGAAATTGTGGACTATATAACCCACAAAATGAGGCAGAAATAGCAAAATACGAAATCTCATGAAAGTGATCGAAAATCGTGTACAATAGCCCACGAAAGGAAGGGGAAAAAATTCTCACGAAAGTGCCCAAAAATGGTGGACTATAAGCCACAAAATGAGGCCAAAATTGTTTAATTCGAAATCTCATTTCAGTGATTGAAAATAGTGTTCTATAGTCGAATAAATTAGGTAAATAAAAATTCTCACTAAATGGCCGAAAACTGTGGACCACAGCCCGCAAAAGAGGCTAAAATAGTCAATTACAAAATTTCGCGAAAACGGCCGGAAACTGTGGACAATATATAACCCACAAAATGCGGCCAAAATAGTAAGATACGAAATCTCATGAAAGTGATCGAAAACAGTGTACTATAGCACACAAAATGAGGGAAAAAAAAAATTCTCACGAAACTACCCAAAAACGGTGGACTATAACCCACAAAAAGACGCCAAAATTGTTTAATTCGAAATCTCATGTCAGTGATCGAAAACAGTGTTCTATAGCCGACAAAAATAGGGAAATAAAAATTGTGGGCCCACAAATGAGGCTAAAACAGTCAAATACAAAATTTCGCGAAAACGGCCGGAAACTGTGGACAAAATGAGGCCAAAATAGTAAAATATGAAATCTCACGAAAGTGATCTAAAATAGTGTACTATAGCACACAAAATGAGGGAAATAAAAGTTCACTCAATAGTCATTGAAAACTTTCGACTATTGCCCGCAGATGAGGCTAAAACAGTCAAATACAAAATTCCACGGAAACGACCAGAAACGGTGGACTACAACCCACAAAATGAGGCCAAAACTGTAAATTAGGAAATCTCATGAAAGTAATCGAAAACAGTGTACTAGCCCACAAAACGAGGGAAATAAAAATTCTGACTAAAGTGCCCGAGAACTGTGGAATATAGCCCACAAATGAGGCTAAAACAGTCAAATATTAAATTTCGCGAAAGCAACTGGAAACTGTGGACTATAACACACAAAATGAGGCCGAAACTGCAAATTGCGAAATTTCATGAAAGTGATCGAAAACAGTGTACTATAGCCCACAAAATGAGGGAAATAAAAGTTCACTCAAAAGTCTCCGAAAACTTTGGACTATTGCCCGCAGATGAGGCTAAAACAGTCAAATACGAAATTTCACGAAAACGACCAGAAACTGTGGACTATAGCCCACAAAATGAGGGAAATAAAAATTCTGACTAAAGTGCCCGAAAAAGCGAAAACTGTGGACTATCGCCCACAAATGAGGCTAAAACTGTCAAATACTAAATTTCGCGAAAGCAGCCGGAAACTGTGGACTATAACCCACAAAATGAGGCCAAAATAGCAAAATACGAAATCTCATGAAAGTGATTGAAAATTGTGTACTATTAGCCCACAAAATGAGGGAAAAAAAATTTCTCACGAAAGTACCCAAAAACGGTGGACTATAACCCACAAAATGAGGCCAAAATTGTTTAATTCGAAATCTCATGTCAGTGATTGAAAACCGTGTTCTATAGTCGAATAAATTAGGGAAATAAAAATTCTCACTAAATGGCCGAAAACTGTGTTCTATGGCCCACAAATGAGGCTAAAACAGCTAAATACAAAAATTCGCGAAAACGGCCGGAAACTGTGGACTATATATAACCCACAAAATGAAGCCAAAATAGTAAGATACGAAATCTCATGAAAGTGATCAAAAACAGTGTACTATAGCACACAAAATTAGGGAAATAAAAATTCTCACGAAAATACCCAAAAACGGTGGACTATAACCCACAAAAAGAGGCCAAAAATGTTTAATTCGAAATCTCATGTTAGTGATCGAAAACAGTGTTCAGTAGCCGAGGAAATTATGGTAATAAAAATTCTCACTAAATGGACGAAAACTGTGGACTATAGCCCAAAAATGAGGCTAAAACAGTCAAATACAAAATTTTGCGAAAACGACCGGAAATTTTGGACGATAACCCACAAAATAAGGCCAAAATAGTAAAATACGAAATCTCACGAAAGTGATCGAAAACAGTGTATTATAGCACACAAAATGAGGGAAATAAAAGTTCACTCAAAAGTCGCCGAAAACTTTGGACTATTGCCCCCAGATGAGGCTAAAACAGTCAAATACAAAATTTTGCGACAACGACCAGAAACTGTGGACTACAACCCACAAAATTAGGCCAAAATAGTAAAATATGAAATCTCATGAAAGTGATCGAAAAAAGTGTACTATAGAACACAAAATGAGGAAAATAAAAGTTCACTCAAAAGTCGCCGAAAACTTTGGACTATAGCACACAAATGAGGATAAAACAGTCAAATATTAAATTTCGCGAAAGCAAACAAAAACTGTGGACTGTAACCCCACAAAATGAGGCCGAAACAGCAAAATACAAAATCTCAAGAAAGTGATCGAAAACAGTGTACTATAGCCCACAAAATGATGGAAATAAAAATTCTCACGAAAGTGCCCAAAAACGGTGGACTATAACCCACAAAATGAGGCCAAAATTGTTTAATTCGATCTCATATCAGTGATCAAAAACAGTGTTCTATAGCCGACAAAATTAGGGAAAAAAATATCACCAAAATGAACGAAAATTGTGGACTATAGCCCACAAATGAGGCTAAAACAGTCAAATATAAAATTTCGCGTCAACGACCGGAAACTGTGGACTATAGCCCACAAATGAGGCTAAAACAGTCAAATACTAAATTTTCACGAAAGCAGCTAGAAACTGTGGACTATAGCCCGCAAAATGAGGGAAATAAAAATTCTCACGAAAGTGCCCAAAAACGGTGGACTATTACCCTAAAAATGAGGCCAAAATTGTTTATTTCGCAATCTCATGTCAGTGATCGAAAACAGTGTACTATAGCCGACAAAATTAGGGAAATAAAAATTCTCACTAAATGGCCGAAAACTGTGGCCCACAAATGAGGCTAAAACAGTCAAATACAAAATTTCGCGAAAACGGCCGGAAACTGTGGACTATATATAACCCACAAAATGTGACCAAAATAGTGAAATATGAAATCTCATGAAAGTAATCAAAAACAGTGTACAATATAGCCCGCAAAATGAGAGAAATAAAAACTCACTCAAAAGTCGCCGAAAACTTTGGACTATTGTCCGCAGATGAGGCTAAAACAGTCAAATACAAAATTTCACGAAAACGACCAGAAACTGTGAACTACAACCCACAAAATGAGGCCAAAACAGTAAATTAGGATATCTCATGAAAGTAATCGAAAACAGTGTACTATAGCCCACAAAATGAGGGAAATAAAAATTCTGACTAAAGTGCCCGAAAACTATGGACGCCCACAAATGAGGCTAAAACGGTCAAATACTAAATGTCGCGAAAGCAACCGGAAACTGTGGACTATAGCCAAAAAAATGAGGCCGAAATAGCAAAATACGAAATCTCATGAAAGTGATCGAAAACAGTGTACTATAACCCACAAAATGAGGCCGAAACAGCAAAATACGAAATCTCAAGAAAGTGATCGAAAACAGTGTACTATAGCCCACAAAATAAGGGAAATAAAAATTCTCTCGAAAGTGCCCAAAAACGGTGGACTACCCACAATATGAGGCCAAAATTGTTTAATTCGAAATCTCATATTAGTGATCAAAAACAGTGTTCTATAGCCGGCAAAATTAGGGAAAAAAAATTCTCACTAAAATGAACAAAAACTGTGGACTATATAGCCCACAAATGAGGCTAAAACATTCAAATACAAAATTTCGCGACAATGACCGGAAACTGTTGACTATAACCCACAAACTGAGGCCAAAATATTAAAATACGAAATCTCATGAAAGTGATCGAAAACAGTGTACTAGCACACAAAATGAGGGAAATAAAAGTTCACTCAAAAGTCGCCGAAAACTTTGGACTATTGCCCGCAGATGAGGCTAAAACAGTCAAATACAAAATGAGGGAAATAAAAGTTCACTCAAAAGTCGCCGAAAACATTGGACTATTGCCCGCAGATGAGGCCAATAGTAGTGGACTATAACCCACGACATGAGGCCAAAACAGTAAATTAGGAAATCTCATGAAAGTAATCGAAAACCGTGTACTATATAGCCCACAAAATGAAGAAAATAAAAAATTCTCACGAAAGTACCCAAAAACGGTGGACTATAACCCACCAAAAAAGGCCAAAATTGTTTAATTCGGAATCTCATGTCAGTGATCGAAAATAGTGTTCTATAGCCGACAAAATTAGGGAAATAAAAATTCTCACTAAAATGGACGAAAACTGTGGACTACAGCCCACAAATGCGGCTAAAACAGTCAAATACAAAATTTCGCGAAAACGGCCGGAAACTGTGGACTATAATTAGGCCAAAATAGTAAAATACGAAATCTCATGAAAGTGATCGAAAACAGTGTACTATCGCACACAAAATGATGGAAATAAAAGTTCACTCAAAATTCACCGAAAACTTTGGACTATTGCCCGGAGAAGATGCTAAAACAGTCAAGTACAAAATTTCACGAAAACGACCAGAAACGGTGGACTATAACCCACAAAATGAGGCCAAAACAGTAAATTAGGAAATCTCATGAAAGTAATCGAAAATAGTGTACTATAGCCCACAAAATGAGGAAAATAAAAATTCTAACTAAAGTGCCCGAAAACTGTGGGCTATAGCCCACAAATGTGGCTAAAACAGTCAAATATTAAATTTCGCGAAAGCAACCAAAAATTGTGCACTATAACCCAAAAAATGAGGCCGAAACAGCACAATACGAAATCTAATGAAAGTGATCGAAAACAGTGTACTATACCCCACAAAATGAAGGAAATAAAAATTCTCATGAAAGAACCCACAAAATGAGGCCAAAATTGTTTAATTCAAAATCTCATGTCAGTGATCGAAAACAGTGTTCTGTAGCCGAAAAAATTAGGGGGAAAAAAATTCCCACTAAAATGGACAAAAACTGTGGACAATAGCCCACAAATGAGGCAAAAACAGTCAAATACAAAATTTCGCGACAACGGCCGGAAACTGTGGACTATAACCCACAAAATGAGGCCAAAATAGTAAAATACGAAATCTCATGAAAGTGATCAAAAACAGTGTACTATAGCACACAAAATGAGGGAAATAAAAGTTCACTCAAAAGTCGCCTAAAACTTTGGACTATTGCCCCCAGATGAGGCTAAAACAGTCAAATACAAAATTTTGCAGCGACCGGAAACTGTGGGCTATAACCCACAAAATGAGGCCAAAATAGTAAAATACGAAATTCCACGAAAGTGATCGAAAACAGTGTACTATAGCACACAAAATGAGGGAAATAAAAGTTCACTCAAAAGTCGTAGAAAACTTTGGACTATAGCACACAAATGAGGATAAAACAGTCAAATATTAATTTCGCGAAAGCAAACGAAAACTGTGGACTATAACCCTACAAAATGATGCCGAAACAGCAAAATACGAAATCTCATGAACGTGATCGAAAACACTGTACTATACCCCACAAAATGAGGGAAATAAAAAAGCTTACGAAAGAGCCGACAAAATGAGGCCAAAATTGTTTAATTCGAAATCTCATGTCCGTGATCGAAAACAGTTTTCTTTAGCCGACAAAATTAATCAAATAAAAATTCTCACTAAAATGGACGAAAACTATGGACTATATAGCCCACAAATGAGGCTAAAACAGTCAAATACAAAATTTCGCGAAAACGGCCGGAAACTGTGGACAATAACCCACAAAATGAGGCCAAAATAGTAAAATACGAAATCTCATGAAAGTGATTGAAAACAGTGTACTGGCACATAAAATGAGGGAAATAATAGTTCACTCAAAAGTCTCCGAAAACTTTGGACTATTGCCCGCAGATGAGGCTAAAACAATCACGAAATTTCACGAAAATGACCAGAAACTGTGAACTATATAACCCACAAAATGAGGGAAATAAAAATTCAGACTAAAGTGCCGGAAAACTGTGGACTGTAGCCCACAAATGAGGCTAAAACAGTCAAATACTAAATTTCGCGAAAGCAGCCGGAAACTGTGGACTATAACCCACAAAATGAGGCCGAAATAGCAAAATACGAAATCTTATGAAAGTGATCAAAAATCGTGTACAATAGCCCACAAAATGAGGGGAAAAAAATTCTCACAAAAGTACCTAAAAATGGTGGACTATAACCCACAAAATGAGGCCAAAATTGTTTAATTCGAAATCTCATGTCAGTGATTGAAAACCGTGTTCTATAGTCGAATAAATTAGGGAAGTAAAAATTCTCACTAAATGGCCGAAAACTGTGTTCTATTGCCCACAAATGAGGCTAAAACAGCTAAATACAAAAATTGGCGAAAACGGCCAGAAACTGTGGACTATATATAACCCACAAAATGAAGCCAAAATAGTAGGATACGAAATCTCATGAAAGAGATCGAAAACAGTGTACGATAGCACACAAAATGAGGGAAATAAAAATTCTCACGAAAATACCCAAAAACGATGGACTATAACCGACAAAAAGAGGCCAAAATGTTTAATTCGAAATCTCATGTCAGTGATCGAAAACAGTGTTCTATAGCCGACAAAATTAGGGAAATAAAAATTCTCACTAAATGGACGAAAAATGTGGACTATAGCCCAAAAATGAGGCTAAAACAGTCAAATACAAAATTTCGCGAAAACGGCCGGAAACTATGCACTATAACCCACAAAATGAGGCCAAAATACGAAATCTCACGAAAGTGATCGAAAACGGTGTACTATAGCACACAAAATGAGGGAAATAAAAGTTCACTCAAAAGTCGCCGAAAACTTTGGACTATTGCCCCCAGATGAGGCTAAAACAGTCAAATATAATATTTCACGAAAATGACCAGAAACGGTGGACTATAACCCACAAAATGAGGCCAAAACAGTAAATTTGGAAATCTCATGAAAGTAATCGAAAACAATGTACAATAGCGCACAAAATGAGAGAATTAAAAATTCTGACTAAAGTACCCGAAAACTGTGGACTATTGCCCACAAATGAGGCTAAAACAGTCAAATATTAAATTTCGCGAAAGCAACCGGAAACTGTGGACTATAACCCACAAAATGAGGCCGAAACAGCGAAATACAAAATCTCATGAAAGTGATCGAAAACAGTGTACTGCAGCCCACAAAATGATGGAAATAAAAATTCTCACGAAAGTGCCCAAAAACGGTGGACTACAACCCACAAAATGAGACCAAAATTGTTTAAATCGAAATCTCATGTCAGTGATCAAAAACAGTGTTCTATAGCCGACAAAATTAGGGAAAAAAAATATCACTAAAATGAACAAAAATTGTGGACTATAGCCCACAAATGAGGCTAAAACACTCAAATACAAAATTTCGCGACAACGACCGGAAACTGTGGACTATATAGCCCACAAATGAGGCTAAAACAGTCAAATACTAAATTTTCACGAAAGCAGCTAGAAACTGTGGACTATAGCCCACAAAATGAGGGAAATAAAAATTCTCACGAAAGTGCCCAAAAATGGTGGACTATTACCCTAAAAATGAGGCCAAAATTGTTTAATTCGCAATCTCATGTCAGTGATCGAAAACAGTGTACTATAGCCGATAAAAATAGGGAAATAAAAATTCTCACTAAATGGCGGAAAACTATGGACAATAGCCCACAAATGAGGCTAAAACAGTCAAATACAAAATTTTGCGAAAACGGCCGGAAACTGTGGACTATATATAACCCACAAAATGAGGCCAAAATAGTAAAATATGAAATCTCATGAAAGTAATCAAAAACAATGGACAATATAGCCCACAAAATGAGGGAAATAAAAACTCACTCAAAAGTCGCCGAAAACTTTGGACTATTGCCCGCAGATGAGGCTAAAACAGTCAAATACAAAATTTCACGAAAACGACCAGAAACTGTGGACTATAACCCACAAAATGAGGCCAAAATAGTAAATTAGCAAATCTCATGAAAGTAATCGAAAACAGTGTACTATAGCCCACAAAATGAGGGGGGGAAAATTCTGACTAAAGTAATCGAAAAAAATTCTGACTAAAGTAAATTAGCAAATCTCATGAAAGTAATCGAAAACTGTGGACACCCTCAAATGACGCTAAAACGGTCAAATACTAAATTTCGCGAAAGCAGCCGGAAACTGTGGACTGTAGCCCACAAAATGAGGCCGAAATAGCAAAATACAAAATTTCATGAAAGTGATCGAAAACAGTGTACTATAACCCACAAAATGAGGCCGAAACAGCAAAATACGAAATCTCATGAAAGTGATCGAAAACAGTGTACTCCCACAAAATAAGGGAAATAAAAATTCTCTCGAAAGTGCCCAAAAACGGTGGACTACCCACAATATGAGGCCAAAATTGTTTAATTCGAAATCTCATATTAGTGATCGAAAACAGTGTTCTATAGCCGGCAAAATTAGGGGAAAAAAATTCTCACTAAAATGAACAAAAACTGTGGACTATATAGCCCACAAATGAGGCTAAAACATTCAAATACAAAATTTCGCGACAATGACCGGAAACTGTTGACTATAACCCACAAACTGAGGCCAAAATATTAAAATACGAAATCTCATGAAAGTGATCGAAAACAGTGTACTAGCACACAAAATGAGGGAAATAAAAGTTCACTCAAAAGTCGCCGAAAACTTTGGACTATTGCCCGCAGATGAGGCTAAAACAGTCAAATACAAAATGAGGGAAATAAAAGTTCACTCAAAAGTCGCCGAAAACATTGGACTATTGCCCGCAGATGAGGCCAATAGTAGTGGACTATAACCCACGACATGAGGCCAAAACAGTAAATTAGGAAATCTCATGAAAGTAATCGAAAACCGTGTACTATATAGCCCACAAAATGAGGAAAATAAAAAATTCTCACGAAAGTACCCAAAAACGGTGGACTATAACCCACCAAAAAAGGCCAAAATTGTTTAATTCGGAATCTCATGTCAGTGATCGAAAATAGTGTTCTATAGCCGACAAAATTAGGGAAATAAAAATTCTCACTAAAATGGACGAAAACTGTGGACTACAGCCCACAAATGCGGCTAAAACAGTCAAATACAAAATTTCGCGAAAACGGCCGGAAACTGTGGACTATAATTAGGCCAAAATAGTAAAATACGAAATCTCATGAAAGTGATCGAAAACAGTGTACTATCGCACACAAAATGATGGAAATAAAAGTTCACTCAAAATTCACCGAAAACTTTGGACTATTGCCCGGAGAAGATGCTAAAACAGTCAAGTACAAAATTTCACGAAAACGACCAGAAACGGTGGACTATAACCCACAAAATGAGGCCAAAACAGTAAATTAGGAAATCTCATGAAAGTAATCGAAAATAGTGTACTATAGCCCACAAAATGAGGAAAATAAAAATTCTAACTAAAGTGCCCGAAAACTGTGGGCTATAGCCCACAAATGTGGCTAAAACAGTCAAATATTAAATTTCGCGAAAGCAACCGAAAACTGTGGACTATAACCCACAAAATGAGGCCGAAACAGCACAATACGAAATCTAATGAAAGTGATCGAAAACAGTGTACAGCCCACAAAATGAAGGAAATAAAAATTCTCACGAAAGAACCCACAAAATGATGCCAAAATTGTTTAATTCGAAATCTCTTGTCAGTGATCGAAAATAGTGTTCTATAGCCGACAAAATTAGGGGGAAAAAAGTTCTCATTAAAATGAACAAAAACTGCGAACAATAGCCCACAAATGAGGCAAAAAAAGTAAAATACAAAATTTCGCGACAACGGCCAGAAACTGTGGACTATAACCCACAAAATGAGGCCAAAATAGTAAAATACGAAATCTCATGAAAGTGATCGAAAACAGTGTACTATAGAACACAAAATGAGGGAAATAAAAGTTCCCTCAAAATTCGCAGAAAACTTTGGACTATTGCCCGCAGATGAGGCTAAAACAGTCAAAAACGAAATTTAACGAAAACGACCAGAAACTGTGGACTATAACCTACAAAACGAGGGAAATAAAAATTATGACTAAAGTGCCCGAAAACTATGGACACTACCCCACAAATGAGGCTAAAACAGTCAAATACTAAATTTTCACGAAAGCAGTCGGAAACTGTGGACTATAACCCACAAAATGAGGCCAAAATAGTAAATTATGAAATCTCACGAAAGTAATCGAAAACAGTGTACTATAGCTCACAAAATGAGGAAAATTAAAATTCTCACGAAAGTACCCAAAAACGGTGGACTATAACCCACAAAATGAGGTCGAAATAGCAAAATACGAAATCTCATGAAAGTGATCGAAAATCGTGTACAATAGCCCACAAAAGGAAGTGAAAAAAAATCTCACGAAAGTACCCAAAAATGGTGGACTATAACCCACAAAATGAGACCAAAATTGTTTAATTCGAAATCTCATGTCAGTGATCGAAAACAGTGTTCTATATCCGACAGAATTAGGGAAATAAAAATTCTCACTAAATGGACGAAAACTGTGCACTGCCCACAAATGAGGCTAAAACTGTCAAATACAAAATTTCGCAAAAATGGCCGGAAACTGTGGACTATAACCCACAAAATGAGGCCAAAATAGTAAAATACGAAATCTCACGAAAGTGATCTAAAATAGTGTACTATAGCACACAAAATGAGGGAAATAAAAGTTCACTCAAAAGTCGCCGAAAACTTTGGACTATTGCCCGCCGATGAGGCTAAAACAGTCAAATACAAAATTTCACGAAAACGACCAGAAACAGTGGACAACAACCCACAAAATGTGGCCAAAACAGTAAATTTGGAAATCTCATGAAAGTAATCGAAAACAGTGTACTAGCCCACAAAATGAGGGAAATAAAAATTCTGACTAAAGTGCCCGAAAACTGTGGAATATAGCCCACAAATGAGGCTAAAACAGTCAAATATTAAATTTCGCGAAAGCAACCGGAAACTGTGGACTAACCCACAAAATGAGGCCGAAACAGAAAAATACGAAATCTCATGAAAGTGATCGAAAACAGTGTACTATCGCCCACAAAAAGAGGGAAATAAAAATTCTCATGAAAGTGCCCAAACACGGTGGACTATATCCCACAAAATGAGGCCAAAATTGTTTAATTCGAAATCTCATCTCAGTGATCGAAAACAGTGTTCTGTAGCCGACAAAATTAGAGAAAAAAAAATTCTCACTAAAATGAACGAAAACTGTGGACTATAGCTAAAACAGTCAAATACAAAATTTTGCGACAATGACCGGAAACTGTGGACTTTCCACAAAATGAGGCCAAAATAGTAAAATACGAAATGTCATAAAAGTGATCGAAAACAGTGTACTACAACACATAAAATGAGGGAAATAAAAGTTCACTCAAAAGTCGCCGAAAACTTTGGACTATTGCCCGCAGATGAGGCAAAATAGTCAAATATAAAATTTCATGAAAACGACCATAAATTGTGGACTATAACCCACAAAATGAGAACAAAACAGTAAAATAGAAAATCTCAGGAAAGTAATCAAAACAATGTACTATATAGCCCAAAAAATGAGGGAAATAAAAACTCACTCAAAAGTCGCCGAAAACTTTGGACTATTGCCCGCAGATGAGGCTAAAACAGTCAAATACAAAATTTCACGAAAATGAACAGAAACTGTGGACTATAACCCACAAAATGAGGCCAAAACAGTAAATTAGGAAATCTCATTAAAGTAATCGAAAATAGTGTACTATAGCCCACAAAATGAGGGAAATAAAAATTCTGACCAAAGTGACCAAAAACTATGGACTATAACCCACAAAATGAGCCCAAAATTGTTTAATTCGAAATCTCAAGTCAGTGATCGAAAACAGTGTTCTGTAGCCGACAAAATTAGAGAAAAAAAATTCTCACTAAAATGAACGAAAACTGTGGACTATAGCCCACAAATGAGCCTAAAACAGTCAAATACAAAATTTTGCGACAACGACCGGAAACTGTGGACTATAACCCACCAAATGAGGTCAAAATAGTAAAATACGAAATCTCATGAAAGTGATCGAAAATAGTGTACTATAGCACACAAAATGAGGGAAATAAAAGTTCACTCAAAAGTCGCCGAAAACTTTGGACTATTGCCCCCAAATGAGGCTAAAATAGTCAAATACAAAATTTTACGAAAATGACCCGAAATTGTGGACAATAACCCACAAAATGAGAACAAAACAGTAAAATAGAAATTCTCAGGAAAGTAATAAAAAATAGTGTACTATATCGCCCACAAAATGAGGGAAATAAAAACTCACTCAAAAATCGCCGAAAACTTTGAACTATTGCCCGCAGATGAAGCTAAAATAGTCAAATACAAAATTTCACGAAAACGACCGGAAACTGTGGACTATAACCCACAAAATGAGGCCAAAACAGTAAATTAGAAAATCTCATTAAAGTAATCGAAAATAGTGTACTATAGCCCACAAAATGAGGGAAATAAAAATTCTGACTAAAGTGCCCGAAAATTTTGGACGCCCACAAATGAGGCTAAAACAATGAAATACTAAATTTCGCGAAAGCAGCCGGAAACTGTGGACTATATAGCCCACAAAATGAGGGAAATAAAAATTCTCACGAAAGTACCCAAAAATGGTGGACTATAACCCACAAAATGAGGCCAAAATTGTTTAATTTGAAATCTCATGTCGGTGATCGAAAACAGTGTTCTATAGCCGACAAAATTAGGGAAATAAAAATTCTCACTAAAATGGACGAAAATTGTGGACTACTGCCCACAAATTAGGCTAAAATAGTCAAATACAAAATTTCGCGAAAACGGCCGGAAACTGTGGACTATAACCTACAAAATAAGGCCGAAATATTAAAATACGAAATCTCAAGAAAGTGATCGAAAACAGTGTACTATAGCACACAAAATGAGGGAAACAAAAGTTCACTCAAAAGTCGCCGAAAACTTTGGACTATTGCCCGGAGATGAGGCTAAAACAGTCAAATACAAAATTTCAGAAAAACGACCAGAAACGGTCGACTATAACCCACAAAATGAGGCCAAAAATGAGGCCAAAAATGTAAATTAGGAAATCTCATGAAAGTAATCGAAAATAGTGTACTATAGCCCACAAAATGAGGGAAATAAAAATTCTGACTAAAGTGCCCGAAAACTGTGGACTATACAAATGAAGATAAAACAGTCAAATATTAAATTTCGCGAAAGCAAACGAGTACTGTGGACTATCACCGACAAAATGAGGCCGAAACAGTGTACGTGATAGAAAACAATGTACCACAAAATGAGGGAAATAAAAATTCTCACGAAAGAACCCACAAAATGAGGCCAAAATTGTTTATTTCGAAATCTCATGTCAATGATCGAAAACAGTTTTCTATAGCCGACAAAATTATGGGGAAAAAAATTCTCACTAAAATGGACGAAAATTGTGTACTATATAGCCCACAAATGAGGCTAAAACAGATACAAAATTTCGCGACAACGGCCGAAAACTGTGGACTATAACCCACAAAATGAGGCCAAAATAGTAAAATACGAAATTTCATGAAAGTGATCGAAAACAGTGTACTATATAACACACAAAATGAGGGAAATAAAAGTTCACTCAAACGTCTCCGAAAACTTTGGACTATAACCCACAAAATGAGGGAAATAAAAATTCTGACTAAAGTGCCCGAAAACTGTGGACTATATAGCCCACAAATGAGGCTAAAACAGTCAAATACTAAATTTCGCGAAAGCAGCCGGAAATTGTGGAATATAACCCACAAAATGAGGCCGAAATAGCAAAATACGAAATCTCATGAAAGTGATCGAAAATCGTGTACAATAGCCCACAAAAGGAAGGGAAAAAAATTCTCACGAAAGTACCCAAAAATGGTGGACTATAACCCACAAAATGAGGCCAAAATTATTTAATTCGAAATCTCATGTTAGTGATTGAAAACAGTGTTCTTTAGTTGAATAAATTAGGTAAATAAAAATTCTCACTAAATGGCCGAAAACTGTGGACCATAGCCCGCAAAAGAGTCTAAAATAGTCAAATACAAAATTTCACGAAAACGGCCGGAAACTGTGAACAATATATAACCCACAAAATGAGGCCAAAATAGTAAGATATGAAATCTCATGAAAGTGATCGAAAACAGTGTACACAAAATCAAAAAATAGCACACAAAATGAGGCTAAAAAAAAATTCTCACGAAACTAACCAAAAACGGTGGACTACAACCCACAGAAAGAGGCCAAAATTGTTTAATTCGAAATTTCATGTCAGTGATCGAAAACAGTGTTCTATAGCCGAGAAAAATAGGGAAATAAAAAATCTCACTAAATGGACGAAAACTGTGGACCCACAAATGAGGCTAAAAAAGTCAAATACTAAATTTCGCGAAAACGACCGGAAACTGTGGACTATAACCCACAAAATGAGGCCAAAATAGTAAAATACGAAATCTCACGAAAGTGATCTAAAATAGTGTACTATAGCACACAAAATGAGGGAAATAAAAGTTCACTCAAAAGTCTCTGAAAACTTTGGACTATAACCCAAAAAATGAGGCCAAAATTGTTTAATTCGAAATCTCATGTCAGTGATTGAAAACCGTGTTCTATAGTCGAATAAATTAGGGAAATAAAAATTCTCAGTAAATGGCCGAAAACTGTGTTCTATAGCCCACAAATGAGGCTAAAACAGCTAAATACAAAAATTCGCGAAAACGGCCAGAAACTGTGGACTTATATATAACCCACAAAATGAAGCCAAAATAGTAGGATACGAAATCTCATGAAAGTGATCGAAAACAGTGTACGATATCACACAAAATGAGGGAAATAAAAATTCTCACGAAAATACCCAAAAACGGTGGACTATAACCGACAAAAAGAGGCCAAAATGTTTAATTCGAAATCTCAGGTCAGTGATCGAAAACAGTGTTCTGTAGCCGACAAAATTAGGGAATTAAAAATTCTCACTAAATGGACGAAAAATGTGGACTATAGCCCAAAAATGAGGCTAAAACAGTCAAATACAAAATTTCGCGAAAACGACCAGAAACTCTGCACTATAACCCACAAAATGAGGCCAATATAGTAAAATACCAAATCTCACGAAAGTGATCGAAAACACAAAATGAGGGAAATAAAAGTTCACTCAAAAGTCGCCGAAAACTTTGGACTATTGCCCCCAGATGTGGCTAAAACAGTCAAATATAAAATTTCACGAAAACGACCAGAAACGGTGGACTATAACCCACAAAATGAGGCCAAAACAGTAAATTAGGAAATCTCATGAAAGTAATCGAAAACAATGTACAATAGCCCACAAAATTAGGGAATTAAAAATTCTGACTAAAGTACCCGAAAACAGTGGACTAGCCCACAAATGAGGCTAAAACAGTCAAATATTAAATTTCGCGAAAGCAACCGGAAACTGTGGACTATAACCCACAAAATGAGGCCGAAACAGCAAAATACAAAATCTCATGAAAGTGATCGAAAATAGTGTACCCCACAAAATGAGGGAAATAAAAATTCTCACGAAAGTGCCCAAAAACGGTGGACTGTGACCCACAAAATGAGGCCAAAATTGTTTAATTCGAAATCTCATGTTAGTGATCTAAAACAGTGTTCTATAGCCGACAAAATTAGGGAAAAGAAATATCACTAAAATGCAAGAAAATTGTGGACTATAGCCCACAAATGAGGCTAAAACAGTCAAATACAAAATTTCGCGACAACGACCGGAAACTGTGGACTATAACCCACAAAATGAGGCCAAAATAGTAAAATACGAATCTCATGAAAGTGATCGAAAACAGTGTACTATAGCACAAAAAATGAACGAAATAAAAGTTCACTCAAAAGTCGCCGAAAACTTTGGACTATTGCCCGCGTATGAGGCTAAAATAGTCAAATACAAAATTTCACGAAAACGACCAGAAACTGTCACCCACAAAATGAGGCCAAAACAGTAAAATAGGAAATGTCAGGAAAGTAATCAAAAACAGTGTATTATATAGCCCACAAAATGAGGGAAATAAAAACTCACTCAAAAGTCGCCGAAAACTTTGGTCTATTGCCTGCAGATGATGCTAAAACAGTCAAACACAAAATTTCACGAAAACGACCAGATACTGTGGACTATAACCCACAAAATGAGGCCAAAACAGTAAATTAGGAAATCTTATGAAAGTAATCGAAAATAGTGTACTATATAGCCCACAAAATGAGGGAAATAAAGATTCTGACTAAAGTGCCCGAAAACTGTGGACGCCCACAAATGAGGCGAAAACAGTCAAATACTAAATTTCGCGAAAGCTGCCGGAAACTTTGGACTATAACCCACAAAATGAGGCCGAAATAGAAAAATATGAAATCTCACGAAAGTGATCGAAAATAGTGTATGCACACAAAATGAGGGAAATAAATGTTCACTCAAAAGTCGCCGAAAACTTTGGACTATTGCCCGGAGATGAGGCTAAATCAGTCAAATACAAAATTTCACGAAAACGACCAGAAACGGTGGACTATAACCCACAAAATGAGGCCAAAACAGTAAATTAGGAAATCTCATGAAAGTAATCGAAAACAGAGTACTATAGCGCACAAAATGAGGGAAATAAAAATTCTGACTAAAGTGCCCGGAAACTGTGGACTAGCGCACAAATGAAGCTAAAACAGTCAAATACTAAATTTTCCCGAAAGCAGTTGGAAACTGTGGACTATAACCCACAAAATGAGGCCAAAACAGTAAATTAGGAAATCTCATGAAAGTAATCGAAAACAGTGTACTATTGTAACTCCCTGTTCCAGTTGTACGTATTTTATTACGTGAATTTTTGTACTTCAATTTTTAGATCAGTTTTATTTTTCTCTTTGGACTCTTTATCTAAAGCCAGAATATTTTTCTGATCAATTCTATAATTTTGTGATTTTTCGATCGGAGTTTAAATACAAATTTTAAACCCCGATTAATCCTAATCCTAATACTAATCCTAATCCTAATCCCAATCCTGCCTAATCCTACGCCTAACTTTCTCATTTTTCTCCTACAACCTAACTTCTACTGACTTCTCCTCCTTGGTCTTAGTTTCCAACCTAATCCCCACTAACCCCTCTCATTTTTCCACACTCCTATCCCTTCGTTGATTTTTCTACACCCCTCATATCCCTTCCTTTCTATATATATACACACACACACATGCAGAACCTCCCGCCTCATTCCCTTCTTCTCTTCCTCTGCCTTCTTCACACCCTCTGCCTTCTTCACACCCGAGAGCTCAAGCAACACCCAAGCTCCACTTTACCTTCCACCTTCGAGCCAACGACTCCGCTTTTACGATCCCGTGAACCCCGAAAAACAACCCGACGCCGCGCCACCTTGTTGTTGTCGTCGCTCACCGTTGCTACCATTAGCTACCGTCTTGCCGCCATTCTTACCGCCGTTGTGCCGCCGTCCGTTGCCGACATCGCTTCTTTTCGTGGTTAACACTACCACCGTAATCGTCACATTATAAGGCAAGTACCTTGTACACTCTTTTTGTTCTCGTACAAGCATTTTCCTTGGACTCGTGGCAAGTAGTCTAGTTATCATCATGTTTTATTGTCAAACTCCGTTCGAGTCACTTGTTTCATGCTATATCAACTCAAGAGTGAACCGTTAACACATTTCGAATCGTGTTATCGAATATCGAATATTCAACCTTACTATCTCTAAAACTTCTTGACCTTGCACTAAGAATTCGACCATGCTTCTGATACTGGATTGAAGATTTTCTACGTGGAAATCGTAGTCCATCGAGTCCCGAATCCAAAACATCTTACGGTTTCTCAATCGGATGTATAGATTGTGAGATATCGCGATTTTAGTACTGGCATATCGTGAATTTCTGAACCTGCACGGGTTTACTAACTGGTATCTCATACTGAGAAATTGACCATGTTCCTGACACTGGATCGAAAAACTTCCTACATGAAAATCGTAGCCCTTCGAGTCTAGATATCCGAAACATCCTACAGTTTCTCAATCCGATGTATATATTGTGAGATATCGCGATTTTAGTACTGGCATATTGTGAATTTCTGAACCTGCACGGGATTACTAACCGGCATCTTGTACTGAGAATTCGACCATGTTTCCGACACTGGACCGAAAAACTTTCTACATGAAAATCGTAGCCCTTCGAGTCTAGATATCCGAAACATCCTACGGTTTATCAATTCGATGTATAGATTGTGAGATATCGCAGTTTTAGTATTGTGACTCCGAATTTCCAGAATGCACACGAAACATCGAAACCAGCGAAGAACGAATTTGTACGCATAGCTACTATCTTTAGAATGTATCGTGTGAATATGCGTTGGAACCGGAAGAGAGTCTACTTTCTAGAATTTCTGACGGAATTGGATTTGCTTTTTTGTAACAACAGAAAAGTGGATTTGAATGCAGATATGTCAAGTTGTCTAAAAATTCATCTATACATTTTTGCATATAAACCAGTTATTTTTCATAATTAATGAACTGAGTGTATTATTGTTCTTGTAATAATAACTTGCATATATATAATAGGTTGATAGAATGCATTTTATACCACTTGATAATTTATAATAACTACTCTCGATACATGTACTCGTTTTACGTCTCATGTTCATGATTACTGCCCTTGATATTTTCCTTGACTAAACTATTTGATTACACTGTTTCACTAGTCGTACCAATTGCATATTCATAATAAATTATAAAAGAATAACAAGCCGGGGTTATAAGGGTACGACTTAATAGTGGACAATATAGGGGAGTATACTCGGAAGGGGGCCCGTGTTTTCCGAAATAGTGATTCTTGATTCTTGATTCTTGATTACATAATTCTTGATTACATAATTCTCGATTACATGATTCATGATTACATGTCTTGATACTATCACTGGAAGACCCGAGTACATAATCCTATAGATTTCACTACTTAAGTCTAAACGTCACATGATTGATATACACCGAACTTGTGATATGGGACACAAGATTGCGTGCATTAGATAAGTTAATAAAACAGATAAACTTGAGATTTTCACTAAGCATGATTCTTGATTACAAGATTCTTGATTATATGATTCTTGATTACACGACTCTTGATTACAAGACTCTTGATTACATGATTCTTGATTACATGACTCTCAATCCTTGATTACATGATTATCGATTAACTGAGCCTAGGTTATCAATTGTTTTTATCTCGAAGTCTAGAATACACTAGTTACAGTTATTACTTAAATGATCATATTGTCCCAGTTCCTTGTTTACTTCCATATTGTATTTGTACTTCTACTTCTTGTTTCTTCCATGTTATATCTTGTTATATTATCCCTTTTTCTGCTTGTTGCTACTTGCTGCCCGAAACTTGCTCTAACGGGAACTTTTCTATTTTTCTTTGAGTTAATAATTATACAGGTACTGATGGACCCGACGAGCAGACTCTCTAGATGATCGTTGCAGCTTTGTTACTACTTCATGTTGTTTTTCTTTCAGTCGCTATTTTATCTAGTTGTAATAGCGAACTGCTTATCATATTATTTTAATTATGACACCTTGTATTCCCGGGCATTTTGACCCGATGTTGATGTATTATCTGGATGATGGTTATTTTATTTTCAGCTCATGTGAATATTATATTTGTCTGCATAAATGTGTTATAAATATCTTGTTGAGCTTATAATTGTACAGCTTATGAATGATGTATATCATTCGCTGGACCTCAGTTGCGTGCATGTATTTCCGTATAGTGGGAAGCGGGGCGTGACAACTATATAGCCCCCAAAAAGAGGGAAATAAAAATTCTCACGAAAGTGCCCAAAAATGGTGGACTACCCACAAAATGAGGCCAAAATTGTTTAATTCGAAATCTCATGTCAGTGATCGAAAACAATGTTACTATAGTCGACAAAATTAGGGAAATAAAAATTCTCACTAAATGGCCGAAAACTGTGGACTAGCCCACAAATGAGGCTAAAACAGTCAAATACAAAATTTTGCAACAACGACCGGAAACTGTGGACTATAACCCACAAAATGAGGCCAAAATAGTAAAATACGAAATCTCACGAAAGTGATTGAAAACAGTGTACGCACACGAAATGAGGGAAATAAAAGTTCACTCAAAAGTCTCCGAAAACTTTGGACTATTGCCCGCAGATGAGGCTAAAACAATCAAATACGAAATTTCACGAAAACGACCAGAAACTGTGGACTATATAACCCACAAAATGAGGGAAATAAAAATTCTGACTAAAGTGCCCGAAAACTGTGGACTATAGCCCACAAATGAGGCTAAAACAGTCAAATACTAAATTTCGCGAAAGCAGTCGGAACTGTGGACTATAACCCACAAAATGAGGCCGAAATAGCAAAATACGAAATCTCATGAAAGTGATCGAAAACCGTGTACTATAGCCCACAAAACGTGGGAAATAAAAAATCTCACGAAAGTACCCAAAAACGGTGGACTATAACCCACAAAATGAGGCCAAAATTGTTTAATTCGAAATCTCATGTCAGTGATCGAAAACAGTGTTCTATAGCCGACAAAATTAGGGAAATAAAAATTCTCGCTAAAATGTACGAAAACTGTGGACTACTGCCCACAAATGAGGCTAAAACAGTCAAATACAAAATTTCGCGAAAACGGCCGAAAACTGTGGACTATAACCCACAAAATAAGGCCGAAATATTAAAATACGAAATCTCACGAAAGTGATCGAAAACAGTGTCCTATAGCACACAAAATGAGGAAAATAAAAGTTCACTCAAAAGTCACCCAAAACTTTAGACTATTGCCCGGAGATGAGGCTAAAACAGTCAAATACAAAATTTCACAAAAACGACCAAAAACGGTGGACTATAACCCACAAAATGAGGCCAAAATAGTAAATTAGGAAACCTCATAAAAGTAATCGAAAATAGTTTACTATAGCCCACAAAATGAGGAAAATAAAAATTCTGACTAAAGTGCCCGAAAACTGTGGACTATAGCCCACAAATGAGGATAAAACAGTCAAATATCAAATTTCGCGAAAGCAAACGAAAACTGTGGACTAACCCACAAAATGAGGCCGAAACAACAAAATACGAAATCTCATGAACGTGATCGAAAACAGTGTGTTATAGCCCACAAATGAGGTTAAAACAGTCAAATACGAAATTTCACGAAAACGAACAGAAACTATGGACTATAACCCACAAATGAGGCTAAAACAGTCAAATACTAAATTTCGCGAAAGCAGCCGGAAACTGTGGACTAACCCACAAAATGAGGCCGAAATAGCAAAATACGAAATCTCATGAAAGTGAGCCCACAAAATGAGGGAAAAAAAACTCTCACGAAAGTATCCAAAAACTCTCACGAAAGTATCCAAAAAGTATCCAAAAAACCCACAAAATGAGGCCAAAATTGTTTAATTCGAAATCTCATATCAGTGATTGAAAACAGTGTTCTATAGTTGAATAAATTAGGGAAATAAAAATTCTCGCTAAAATGTACGAAAACTGTGGACTACTGCCCACAAATGAGGCTAAAACAGTTTCGCGAAAACGGCCGGAAACTGTGGACTATAACCCACAAAATGAGGCTAAAATAGTAAAATACGAAATCTCACGAAAGTGATTGAAAACAGTGTACTATAGCACACAAAATGAGGGAAATAAAAGTTCACTCAAAAGTCGCCGAAAACATTGGACTATTGCCCGCAGATGAGGCTAAAATAGTCAAATACAAAATTTCACGAAAACGACCAGAAACTGTAACCCACAAAATGAGAACATAACAGTAAAATAGGAAATCTCAGGAAAGTAATCAAAAACAGTGTACTATATATCCCACAAAATGAGGAAAATAAAAACTCACTCAAAAGTCGCCAAAAACTTTGGACTATTGCCTGCAGATGAGGCTAAAACAATCAAATACAAAATTTCACGAAAATGACCAGAAACTTTGGACTATAACCCACAAAATGAGGCCAAAACAGTAAATTAGGAAATCTCATGAAAGTAATCGAAAACAGTGTACTATATAGCCCACAAAATGAGAGAAATAAAAATTCTAACTAAAGTGCACAAAAACTTTGGACGCCCACAAATGAGGCGAAAATAGTCAAATACTAAATTTCGCGAAAGCAGCCGGAAACTTTGGACTATAACCCCCAAAATGAGGCCGAAATAGCAAAATACGAAATCTCATGAAAGTGATCGAAACCGTGTACCCAAAAAATGACCGAAATAGCCCACAAAATGAGGGAAATAAAAATTCTCACGAAAGTACCCAAAAACGTTGGACTATAACACACAAAATGAGGCCAAAATTGTTTAATTCGAAATCTCATGTCAGTGATCGAAAACAGTGTTCTATAGCCGACAAAATTAGGGCAATAAAAATTCTCACTAAAATGGACGAAAACTGTGAGGCTAAAACAGTCAAATACAAAATTTCGCAAAAACGGCCAAAAACTGTGGACTATATAACCCACAAAATGAGGCCGAAATAGTAAAATATGAAATCTCACGAAAGTGATCGAAAACAGTGTACTATAGCATCCCGTCAGCTTATCATCTTAAAATGAAGTTCCCAACCAAGGCAGGTGTAGGGGAAGTAAGGGGGAGTCAGGAGATGGCCCGCAAATGCTACATGACCTCGACCGGAGGACACGTCCTTTCTCTCGAGATCCTCGAAATTCCCCAAGGAAACACCCAACCTATGTCAGAACCGGTAAACGAGCTGGAGGAAGTGCTCTTTTCAGAGCAAGATCCGAAACGCAAATTCTTCATCAGTAAGACCCTCCCCTCTGCCCTCTGTTCTGACATAGTCCATTGTATCAGGAATAACCATGACCTCTTCACCTGGACAGCTGCCGACATGCCAGGGATTTTCGATGACCTCCTCGTCCACCAGGTAAGTGTTGCTCCGGGATCCAAACCGATCCAACAGAAGAGGCGCAAATTTTCCCCTGAGCGCCAGCAGGCCATAAAGGAAGAAGTGGACAAGCTCCTCAAAGCTCGGTTCATACAAGAGGTCAGTTATCCCGAATGTCTCTCTAATGTTGTTATGGTTAAGAAGGCCAACGGAAGTTGGAAGATTTGCATCGACTTCACGGATTTGAACAAGGCATGCCCTAAGGATCCTTTCCCTCTCCCTAGCATAGATGCCCTAATTGACGTCACTTCAGGCCATGAGCTTTTGAGCTTCTTGGATGTACTTTGAAGCAATAGAGTCCTTGATCGATGACGAAGGAGGTCTTTGTGATATCCGGCGGGAACATTCTAATTTGGTTATATCCGGAGAAGGCATCTCATGAAATAGTAAAATACGAAATCTCACGAAAGTGATCGAAAACAGTGTACTATATAGCACACAAAATGAGGGAAATAAAAGTTCACTCAAAAGTCGCCGAAAACTTTGGACTATTGCCCGGAGATGAGGCTAAATCAGTCAAATACAAAATTTCACGAAAACGGCCACAAACGGTGGACTTATATATAACCCACAAAATGAGGCAAAAACAGTAAATTAGGAAATCTCATGAAAGTAATAGAAAACAGAGTACTATAGCCCACAAAATGAAGGAAATAAAAATTCTGACTAAAGTGCCCGAAAACTGTGGACTAGCCCACAAATGAGGCTAAAACAGTCAAATATTAAATTTCGCGAAAGCAACTGAAAACTGTGGACTACCAACAAAATGAGGCCGAAATAGCAAAATACGAAATCTCATGAAAGTGATTGAAAACAGTGTACTATACCCCACAAAATGAGGGAAATAAAAATTCTCACGAAAGTGCCCAAAAACGGTGGACTACCGACAAAATGAGGCCAAAATTGTTTAATTCGAAATCTCATGTCAGAGATCGAAAACAGTATTCTATAGCCGACAAAATTAGGGGGAAAAAATTCTCACTAAAATGGACCAAAACTGTGGACATATCCCAAAAATGAGGCTAAAATAGTCAAATACAAAATTTCGTGACAACGACCGAAAACTGTGGACAATAACCCACAAAATGAGGCCAAAATAGTAAAATACAAAATCTCATGAAAGTGATCGAAAACAGTGTACACAAAATGAGGAAAATAAAAGTTCACCCAAAAGTCGCCGAAAATTTTGTACTATTGCCCGCAAATGAGGCTAAAACAGTCAAATACAAAATTTCACGAAAACGACCAGAAACTGTGGAATATAACCCACAAAATGAGGGAAATAAAAATTAAAGTGCCCGAAAACTGTGGACTATAACCCACAAAATGAGGCCAAAACAGTAAATTAGGAAATCTCATGAAAGTAATCGAAAACAGTGTACTATATAGCCCACAAAATGAGGGAAATAAAAATTCTCACGAAAGTGCCCAAAAACGGTGGACTATAAATTAGGAAATCTCATTAAATAAAAATTGTTTAATTCGAAATCTCATGTCAGTGATCGAAAACAGTGTTACTATAGCCGACAAAATTAGGGAAATAAAAATTCTCACTAAATAGCCCACAAATGAGGCTAAAACAGTCAAATACAAAATTTCGCAAAAACGGCCGGAAACTGTGGACTATATATAACCCACAAAATGAGGCCAAAATAGTAAAATACAAAATCTCATGAAAGTGATCGAAAACAGTTTTATTTCCCTTGTTTTCGATTACTTTCATGAGATTTCCTAATTTACTGTTTTGGCATCATTTTGTGGGTATGTCCACAGTTTCTGGTCGTTTTCGTGAAATTTTGTATTTTACTGTTTTAGCCTCATCTGCGGGCAATAGTCCAAAGTTTTCGGCGACTTTTGAGTGAACTTTTATTTCCCTCATTTTGTGTGCTATAGTCCTCTTCGGTTGCACACTACTTTTGGTGAGCACTCCGTGAACACTCACGAAATAGAGCACCTATGAAAAATCCGAACCGCTCATATTGTTCTATATGCCTAAGATAGCCTAAAAATAAAAAATCAAGTAATTTGAAGTTCATTTGCCCATCCAGCATGCTGTTAAAATTTTCAGCCATACAATTTTGTGATGATTAAAATCATGGGCAAATGAACTTCAAATTACTTGATTTTTTATTGTTAGGCTATCTTAAGCATATAGAACAATATGAGCGGTTCGGATTTTTCATAGGTGCTCTATTTCGTGAGTGTTCACGGAGTGCTTACCAAAGTAGTGTGCAACCGAAGATTTCTCTTCAGAAAATATATAATTGGGAAAACAAGGGTTACATTTGACATGGAAGACATGGAACTAGCTGAAAGACATGGGTTACATTTTTGAACTAGATTTTGACAGAAATTTTGAGTAAGATCCTCAATGAATTATTGAGAGATCTTGATTGATTTGTGTTCTCCTTCATGAGTAGATCAAAATCATATATTTATTTGCTAAAAACGGTTAAGGGGTGTGAATGAGAAAAAGATGTTTTCATTTCAGAAAAATGGGTTGAGGGAACATTGTAAGCATTGTAAGATAGCTAGACAAGAGAAGAGGCTCTCTCTCGCGCGCAGGAGTGTGCAAATCTCGAACTAGATTACATGCGGCTTGTATGCACACCGTTTCTTTTCGAAGTATTTGTAAATAAAATCGTAACACTTTTGTAACACAAAGAACAACCAAAAACATCATGCAATAGAGTAGTACGGCCAACAGTTATCCCGCTAGCCACAATGCATACAAAAGAGTCAAAAAGCGACCGTCGATACCCCACAAAAATGAGCAAACGACATTATGAAAAACTTAGTCGCGCCAACGCAGCAGCAGCAGCAAAACTAAAGACCGAACAAAGTCCTTAATGATTACTCATCCAATACAATTGGTCCTTACCCCATTAGTAGTTCCTCTCATATGTTCACAAATTTTAAAGCTTACTCTATTCGATACCTCTCCCTCCGGTCTCCACTTCCGAACAAAGTCCTTAATGATTACTCATCCAATACAATTGGTCCTTACCCCATTAGTAGTTCCTCTCATATGTTCACAAATTTTAAAACTTACTTTACTCGATATCTCTCCCTCCTGTCTCCACCTCCGAGTTAAAATCGTTTCTTTATTCTTTGCCATCGCAGCACCTGTCCATAAGAGATAAAAGAACAAGCTTAATTATTTCTTGAATAGAACAATCAAGAACATGACATTATATGCATTTCAGTTAACCCCATCTCTAGACATGTTTCGAAATTGCCAAACACTGTGAATCATAAAGCCTAGTAAGTCATATAGTGTCCTCTTAAACTTTCCCTTTTAACTCATGGGCATTTCATTATTTTGTGAATACACAGCACTTTCCCACTTTCTCCATGTTTTGATTCTGCAGATGACATCATACTCAATCTCCCATTATCATGAATGATTTATCTAAGAACACGAAAAAATTAACTTGTACTTCTTCTTCATCAGTAAATTTCAGAATGACGTACATGGAGTAAACCTCGATCAATATGGAATAATGTTATAGTGTATGTATTATTGCACACCTAAAGATTCATTCAATAATTTGAGACTTCTATAATTGTGTTTCAGTGCATATTGGATTGTGCACATATGATTGTTATACCCAGTGTACATTTGAAAAGATCATGCTATATATTAACCATTAAATTGTTGCTTGTTTTTGTATTATGAAGCTGTAACTTGGTGAGACTAGTTTGGTTGGTTGAATATTAAGTTTTTACTAGTTAACCTGGTCTTACATTGATTCTAATTGATTAATTTAAGTTACCCAATATTGATGATCCATTCAAAATCTGAGACTCCCCCGGCTGGAAATCATTAAAATATTAAAAGTCTCATCCATAGGGGTTATGGGACACTCGTTTTTGGGATGCCAAAATGGAACCATATTTTTAAAAATATCTATCTTCTATTTCCCTGTATAATTTATCAAAAAAGTAATTAATAATACCATCTTTTATCAGTGCTCAAATCCCTTCTAGTATTAAGATTCCAAAACCTATAATTCCAATTTGGGCATTCCCGCCCCTTGACGTATGTTAAGTGGCTTTTTCTGTTAGGGATGCCATACGAACCCTTAAATTTGCAGTTTCTCATCATGTTTTTATATCTTTTATTGTCTCGTCCGCTCGTTGGACTTTTTAACACCTATAGATCGCCTCAACTGTTATGTGTATTTTTCAGTTTTTTTGTTGAGAATACATAAAGAATTTAAGCTCACCTCTCCATTCTTTGATTTTGTTTCTGCAGCAGCCGGAGGTTATCATTTTCAATATGCTTGATGAGCTTCTCGATGAGCAACCGCCTCTCTACTGCTCCAAGATGGGAGACATCTACCTCCTTCTTTTCATCAATATTAAGCACTGACTTCCTCGTCCTGTCGAGGGTCCCCAACCTCTCAATCGCTGCCCACTGAAGCTCATACTCATCATTGTCCTCATCTGTTCCGGACCCGATGCTTGTACTCCTTCACCCTCATTCTTCTCGTAATCCACTAAATTTTAATTCCTACACTCTTTATGTCTCTCCTTATCTAATTTAAATGCTCTCATCTCAAGTCTCATCAATTCTAGTCTAATGGAATCAACCAAAAAATCTATCATTAAACGTCGTCTTGAATGTCAATCTCTAATTGGTTTAACACTACCTACTACTGCATTATACATGTTCTTAATCACCATAACATGCTTGAATTTTGTTATATTGTCCCTAAAACAGAAAGGATCCAAAAAAATTGAAATTTGTGGTGGGCAAATAGCTTACAGTATCAGTGATACTGGAGGCATCAGGATAATAGCTGTCACATAATCTCCCTAGAGACTACTGCAAACCTAATTGCGATCAGTGAGACCAAATGCGAATTTTTTCTCCTCCATGACTTTTCCTCACTTGTTTTAGTATATATGAAAGCTTTCAAACTATCAAACATGGTTGGTTACAAAAAAGGGAAACGGGATCAGAACAGCCAGGCATCATTGGTTTTTTCCCTGTTTCAACAAGGTGTCAAGGTTTAGTTTTTTTTTATTTTTCCATATAAAAATATTTAGAAATAGGAAAAACGAAGGATAATATATAGAAGTATTAAAAAATAAAGGGAAAAATATGGAAAATGTCAAATATTAAAGATTTCTTCATATGATATATCATATGCACAAATAATAATAATTTTGATAGTTCACTAGTTCATTGTAAAATTGAGGAAATATGCAAAATATAACAGGCCAAGATCATTATATGGGTAATAGGTCGGCTTATAATAGTATTATTTCATAAAAATTCAAACCACGAACCCACATACAGATTAAGAAAAAGCCCATTTAAACCCCCGAACCAGTTTAATGTCCATTTAACCCATTTTGACCCCTCGTATACCCTTTTTTGACAAGAATGTATACCCTTTTTTGACAAGAATAGAAAGGCACCCTTTCTAAACCACCGTTTAACCCATAACCAGAAACGATAAGCTCAAACTTTGTTTAAACGGGTTTTATACCCTTCTTTAGAACCATGCTATCGAACACAAAACCAATTTGATTTCTGGCACACTTGTTTCATTACTTCACTCAATTACCGTCCCTCAAAATTGACTCGCATGGGGTGTTTGGTTAGTTGCAACCCAACTTGCAATATGCTCATGATTTTTGACAAGAATAGAGAGGCACCCTTTCTAAACCACCGTTTAACCCATAACCAGAAACGATAAGCTCAAACTTTGTTTAAACGGGTTTTATACCCTTCTTTAGAACCATGCTATCGAACACAAAACCAATTTGATTTCTTGCACACTTGTTTCATTACTTCACTCAATTACCGTCCCTCAAAATTGACTCGAATGGGGTGTTTGGTTAGTTGCAACCCAACTTGCAATATGCTCATGAGTTGCAAAAGTACAACTAAAAAGTAAAAGAACCATATCAACTAATTAATCTCCATAGTTTTAACGAAATCATGTTTAACATAATTACAGCTTGAACAAATGGTTCATATCTGACCCTACAGTGTTTTCAACAAACTAGCCAAGTACAAATGGATACAGAATATTGATTTGTAGCCAAAGGCATTCTTATGTCAACTTAATTTTTTGGAAACCTGTAACAAATAAGTGTATGATAATAACAATTTTGGCCAGCTCTCTATAGGTTAGCTTCAGTCTCCGAAGTGGATAGTAAACTGTATAGTGCTCCCTCTTTTTGTTGAACAAGCACAATTTATATATAAATGTGCAAAATAGAAGCACATGTAGATTTATAAGTGTCCCCCATATGAGGTGCTACTATCAAGCTATAAAACTCACCCTCTTGCTTTCCTTTCCTACCTCTTTTTCCTATACAACCTACTTGCAACTCCTTACTGAAAGATTGCAAGATAAAAGATGTCTTATCTTTCCCAAAAAAAATCTCACAATCAATGACCTAACTAACACAGCAAGTAGAAAAGAAATAACATGAGAAATAGATGCAAAGACAGCCAATCTTTAAGCAAGATATGCATGACCTATAGACATAGGCAACTGTGCTTGACTTTGTTGAGCACATCAAGAAATTTCCTTGGATCAGAACAACCATCACGGAAGCATTCAGCCACAGCAATGTTATGAAGAACCTGAGTAACATACAATAAAGACAAACCAAACTATTAGCCAAAAATATTCATCAGATGTAAGCAAGTATAAGAAAAATAAATTTTGATGTCGCACAAAATAAATTTTTATTACTCCAAAATAGTATTCAACGGAATCTTTGGCTTAGAAATAAAATGTTTCTCCATTGGACCTACAGTGGCTATCAAATTTGGTTGATTTGAGATTTATCGGTTATATCACAACAAGGATAATAAAAAATCACTAACAATGGTCAAGCAGCATAAGGATTGGCTAGGAGATCCCAGGTGTTGAGAAGCAAAAAATTCCCACCAAATTCTGAGTGCAAAACAAAGGAGGAAGTTCCAACAGAACAATACTACTCCCCTAGAAAGATTAATAAGATCAATAATACATTATGAAGTGGATGCATCATAGGCCATAATATTGTTTGAGTGGATGCATCATAGGCCATGGAGAATAATAACATATATGGTGCCAATCATCCATTCACATTTACATACCAAAGGGACCTCGGGCAATTTTCCTTAACCCTCATAGTTTCCCTTTATTAGTAGAACCCACAGTCTCAAAATGGTCAAGTTTGCCTCTCCCACTAATCTATAGGACATACAAACTGACACTCATATTACCGAAAAAGATACCAAGCAATAAATAACGCAAAGTTCTCTTGTTAACTCTTAGATACAAGGGGGATGTCAGTGGTGAATAAATAGGCATATCTAGTAACTTAAAACTAGATACCAATAAAAAGTTCATTTTAGAATGTGAAATTCAATATGATTTTTCTTATATATATGCTAAAAATATATACTTGAGAACCAACCTGACCCAAAAATTTAAGCTGACAAGTCGTAGTCTTATTTCAAACTAAAGTTGCCAGTTGGATCTAACTCCCCAATCATAACTAGTATGAATGTGTAACACGTTAGATCTTACTCTCTTAGCCATACCAAATATAAAGATATTCCGGGGCCTCCAACGAGAGCTGACTAGCTTAGAACCAACTTAACCCAATAGCTTAAGCAGATAGGTCTCTCCATCCCAACTTCTATTTATGTCCATTGTTTGTACTATCACCAAACAGACATAAGAAAAGTTTGATGATAATGCGATCATGTTTGGGATAATTTATATGCAATGATCAGTTTCCAAGGACATGCATTTAATTATTCACAGATGATAGCACTAATGCAAAAAAATAATATAGTCCCCATATAACATTTACTAATAACTGAAAAGACATGCAGTACATCTAACATTAAAACTTACTGCAGCTTTCGGTGCATCCTGGGAAGCAAATAAAATATCCAGTAAGAGATGGCAGACATGAAGAGCTGTTGTCTGGAAATGAACAGGCATAAATTAGAAGGAAAGATTAAAAGGCAACATACATAAATAAAGATTAATATGCTTATGTGTCTAGTACATACCTCATCTAATGGATCGATATTCTGATACAAGGGTTCCAGAATCGACCTTGCATGGTCATATTCATGAAGATGATAGAGTACAATTGCCTGCAGAAGACCCATATTGACTAGTGAATATGTGAATACGGAGACCACCTATATATTTCCTTCAAGCATATCGGAGGGAAATTCAAAAGAATGACAGTAAAGAAACATACAGTATTCAGTACGATGATAGAAGTGTCAAACTCATCTGCATATGCAATACCGTTGGCATCCATAAAAGACAGTTGATGATGTAGAGGTTGGTGCCACTCCCTTTAGATCCAGAGATAAAATTGTTACCATGATTGCCAGAACTGTCAATTTGTTCTCCAGATGAACGAGCTAGTTCTTTGCTTCTCTTCTACAATAATTTTTTCAAAGTCCAAATAACATATTTAGTAATTTTAATTTGAGATATAAATATTTAGTAATCCTTACATGACCAAAAACAACGAAGCAACAACAATGCAAAATGTCAAAGAGCACCTGATACACAATATTGGCCTATAATCCATCAGCATTAGCTTTTGATTAAGTGATTCCTAGTTCTAACAGAAAAGGAATTGTAACAGTGAAAAATAAAAAATAAAAAGCAACAAGAATTGCAACATCAGCAGCAGAAACTTTAAGCACACAAATTGTAGACACAGTCACCAGCGTTTTCAAAATTACAAAGCAAAATGGACTTATCCATATCCATGCTTCCTGATACTCATAGAAAAATCAATATACTGATCTCTACAGTGCACTTAGTCGGCCTATATAAGACATCATCAGAAATGTTGGCCTATAATCCATCAACATAATCTTTTGATTAATTGATTTCTAAGTTCTAAGCAACAAGAATTGCAACAATGAACTTCAACAAAGTAATAAAAAATGCAAGTTCAATCACCTGAAACTTTAAGCATACATAATTTGTAGTCTCTAGAGACTATCATTGGTGTTTTCGAGAGTACAAAGCAATATGGAGTATTCATATCATCCGTGCTTCTTAATATGCTCAGATGAAACAATATACTGATCTTTACAGTGCACATAGCTGCACCTGGGGAAACATAGAGTTGAAAATGATACTTGTAACATTTTGTTAAAGGTCAAGTAAAAGAATGATATAAGGCAGAACATGTTATGGAGACAAGTAGGTAAATAGCGGCCAGTTTGCACTTAGCACCACTAATAACCTATTATTAACTAACAAGTATGCATACAATGACAAATGGAGTAATGCTTGGCTGCATGGGTTCAACTCTGCAGTAGGCTGGACATTGCCAGTGAGTAGATTCATCGATAGAGCTTCTAGCTGTAGTAACAACCGTATATACTACAAAGGTGATTCAAGCATACAAGAACAACAACAGCAACAAAGTCTTCATACCAAAACCAAGGTATCAGCTATATAAATACTTTTCTTCTTTGATCTGAGGAGGGTAGTCATTTTTTCGTCAAATCAACACCTAATGATATCATTGTTAACTACCTCATCCAAGTCTGTCTAGGATAACCTCTAGTTTTTGCTCCTTCAACTACAATCCTATCAATATTTTTTAACCGTTGCCGTTATTGGTCTTCGTTCAACAGGCCCAACCCATCTCAATCACTCTCCCTCATCTTACTCTAAATTGGAATTTGGAACTACCTCTGAACTCTCTCTTAAAGAAGCACCTGATCTTCATATTATCTTTTAAAAAAGCATTTCAGCTAACCCCATTTCTAGACATGTTTCAAAATTGCCCGACACTGGGAATCATAAAGCCTAGTGGTCAGATAGTCTCCTATTAAACTTTCCCTTTAACTCATGGGCATTTCATTATTTTGTGAATACACAGCACTTTCCCACTTTTTTCATGCTTTGATTCCACGGGTGACATTATACTCAATCTCCCCATCATCAGGAATGATTGATCTACGAACACACAAAAAATTGACTTGTACTTCTGCATCAATCAGAAATACACCCTCATTCGTCTCATAATCTACTAAGTTTTAATTCCTACACACTTTATGTCTGTCCTTTTTCACAAAAAAAAAAAAAAAAACCCTCCTTGATTTCAAAAAAAAAAAAAAAAACATTTCTCAAAATTAAATTTCAATTGGGAGGAGAGAGAGAGAGAGAGAGAGAGAGCTTTGATTACCTGATTGTTGTCTTGTTTATCATCCATAGATTCCGAATTGGCTCAATCCTCATCTTGATCACAAAGGACAACTACAACCCAGAAAAAGGAAATAATCAAAAAACCCATCAACAAAATCAGATAGAGTACACATTAATTGAACTGAAGATCGAACCTGTACCAATTTCTTGACATTATACATTCTCGGGCAAGGTCTATCCATCTTCTGATTCACAACACACAAACAAGAAACGTCAAGATCCGTGCTTAATCATACCATTAGAATCAGAAACAAAAACCCATTTAAAAACAATCAAAAAAAAAAAATCAAATCTAAAAAATAGAAGGAAAGAGGAAGAGATATATACCGTGGCGTTGGAATACTTGGGTGATCGCTTCAAGGGCTTAGAGTTCTTTGGGTTCCTCACCCATGGTTTCTTCTCGTCTCGATCTCTTGAAATTCTGTTGAGGGATTTGGGGTTCTTTTTCGGAGGATTGAAGAGAGCGGTTCTTGATTAAGAACGATAGAGAGAGTGACAGATGAGAAACAGAGAGGAGCTACAACGGTCATATGGGGTTTATTGGGAATATAATAAGGCTGTTTGGAATTTTGAATTTGGGGGTTAGCCGTTTGATTTGTGGACCGGATCCAATAGCTGAGGTCACATGTCCTTTTTTCTTTGGACCGTGGCTGTAGTACAACGGTACATAAAAAGTATTTTTTTGAAAATTAGAGTTTAATTATTTTAATTATTTAAATAAGTTCCTGAACAAAATTTGATATCTTGTTCTTTTCTTGGGTCAACGGCTGAGGTCACCTGTCCTTTTTTTCTTTGGACCGTGGCTGTAGTACAACGGTACATAAAGAGTTTTTCTTTGAAAATTAGAGTTTAATTATTTTAATTATTTAAAATAGGTCCCTGAACCAAATTTGATATCTCGTTCTTTTCTTGTGTAATATTTGATCCCTCGGTGATGACTTTTTTTAATTTAAATAAAATTTTAAACATGATGAAACATCGTCTATCGTCTGTCATTTTTTTAATTAAAAAAAGCCATGTCTTGAGTTCAAACGATTACATCTTCAACCTAAAATTCTTATTTTTAAATGTCAAATATCCAAATTTTGAATTCAAACGACTACAGATGCTCTTAGATGAGGATTTGGATTCAGTTCTTTTGAAAAACAAGTAAATTAAGGACAGAACTTTAAACTTATCATAAACCATTGAACCACGGTCACTAAACTAGAAATACCAATTGCATTGAGCATCAAAATAATTAGTTATAGGTATGTTACGAGGATATTACCAAACTAAGGCATCAGACATATTTGTCCTTCCCAGAAATGAGTTATCTATATAAAGACTCGATGTATTATATAAAAGACTTCCTGAATATCTAAAGACTAGATTTGCCCGTGGGCACGTGCCTACGGCACGTCTTCGGAACGATACAAAACACGAAAAGCCATGTAAACAGTAAAACAATAATTATGTAGCTCAAGTTTGAATAGTATGACAATAATTAGTTATAAATAAAAGTCTATGTTTCCATTAGTATATGTTGAAAAATAATTATAAATGGTGTTATCGCTGATTTCGGTGTGGGGGTAAACAGATAGAATTTGTGAGTCCGGGAAAAACCTGAACAGTTGACTCGGCCTTCTTGCTCCTGCCGCAACCTGCAAGGAAGTGCGAGACACCGGGGTTGATTCCGGCGACGCACCCTCCGACGCTCTTGTCAGTAATCAGGAAAAGATTAAGAAAGAGCTTAAGTGGTCAAAAAGTGATTAACCTGGTCTTGGTGGTAGAGGGGTTGTATTTATAGTCGCCTTTGGAACGGTTAGGATCCTGATTTCCTGCCTAACAGTCAGGAGAAAAATCCTCCTATTCTGTTTTAGGAAATTAGGTCCTGATTCCCTGGTGAGAGCTAATCAGGCTTATTGATTTGATTTAGTCAAATCAGTGGCCTGATTCTCCTCTTGGTGGACCGGGCTTGCATCGGGTCGAGACCCGTGCCCAGTTGATGTGGATTTATTCACGGGTGGTTGGTTTTGTGAGAAGGAGGCCCAATACCCGTTTTGGATCCATCTGTATGTGAAATTACCTTTTTACCCCCGTACTTCAAGATTCGTGCTCGATCTGAACGGTCCCGATTTAACCCCATTTTTAGCCATATCACGAGCCCCCCACTCCTAAAGACTGAGCGTGATCAGACTTTGAGGAGTAGTTTAGCTGTTTTAGCGGTTGGTGGAGTTATATCGGAGTCCAAATGTGGGATTTTGAATCTAGAAAGGGGGTAGTGAGGTAACTTTTGAGGTCGCTGGCTGTTCTCTGGTCACATCGGGTATTCAAGGGTTTTTATCTATTTTTTCGGACTATTTATTTAATTTTGCGACGTGTTCACTAGTCGTTCGGGGGCCTTAACTGTACATTCTAGGCAATAATTGTTCGTTCAGGGGTTCGAAAATGTGCCCCCAAACTTTCAATTATTCTCCAGAATTTTTGGTTAATTTCCCCGAATTTTTAGCAATTTTTCGCAACTTTTAAATAAATAAAACGATTTAAATAAATGAAAACCGATTTAAATACCGATTAATGACGTGGCTCGATCTGAGCCGTTGATCATGGACGAGCGCGAATTTTGTAAAGATCTGACGGTTGTTACCGCTCGGCAGCTTTTTTCTCCGTTTACGAGCTCGGGAAGGCGTTTGCTCGGCTGCCGACCGGAGGTAGGGGGTTCGGCAGGCCGAGTGACGTGGCGCCATCTGAGCTGTCGGATGCTGGCGCGCATCTCGAGACGGGCGCGGTTCCCAAGAAAACACTATCTTGTCGTTTAGCGTACGTGGCGCAATCTGGGCCGTTCATCATTGGGAGCGCGAATTTCTGAGAGATCCAACGGTTTAAGTAGCTCGGTGTCTTTTTTCTCCACTTACCAGTTCGGGAAGGCACTTGCTCGGATGCTGACCGAGGGGGCGTGGCTTCGGTCGTCCGAGTGACGTGGCGCTATCTGAGCCGTTGGATGATGGCGCGCATCTCGAGACGAGCGCAGCTCCCAAGAAAACACTATCTTGTCGGTTAGTGCTCTCGGCGAGATCTGGGCCGTCTGATTGAGATTTGGCACGAAAGTTGAGGGGAAAGTGAGTTTTTCCCGTTTACACACTCGGGAAGGCACTTGCTCGGGGGCCGACCGAGGGCCTGTGGTTTTTGGCAATCGGAGATGGCTCTGTTCCCAATGGCATTAACAGTGCTTCGGGACTTGCACGGCGTTCCACCTTCCCAATGTCATTAAGGATAACTCCCTTAATTAATGTGCGGCGTTTCAACTTCCGAGGGTCATAATGGCTGGTTCTTGGAGGCAGGCTATAAGTACCCCACTCCCCTTGTCATTTCAATCGCAATCAACATTGAGTTTCAGACCTCGGAGGCATCTGCCTTGGGTAGCTTCTCTTTTGAGGCCCGGAGAGGTGGTCGCTCTTCTGCCTGGTTTTCCCTTTGTTTCTGACTGCCCCAAAGTGGATGTTAGGAGCGAGGGGGGACGAGGTAGCAGTGGTGACGACCGTAGTCCGGATCCGAGGGATGAGTTACTTCAGAGGGACGGGTGGTCGCTCTGTTGTCTTATTCTTCTCCCGTTCCTCACTGCTCTGAAGGGGATGTTAGGAGCGGGAGGGGATAAGGCAGTAGTGGCGACGACCATAGTCCGGACCGGGGGTGTGGGCCTCTTCGGGAGGACGGGTGGTCGTTCTCTCACCAAGATCTTCTGCTTTCTTTGGTTGCTCCAAAGTGAGTGTCGAAGTAAGCAGAGGTCTTGGTGGGAGAGTGATGATCCATGTCCGATGCCGATCTCCGGGTCATCCGAGTCCGTTTGTTGCAACTGTGAAGGCGCCGCTGTCAGAGTCCTCTGACAAACTGGGCCTTCCAGTTGCAACCAACTAGCTCGGAATGGTGCGCTTCATCATGAGTTGCAGCTCGGGCTTCTGGACCGTCCGAGTCTGTTGTTTGCAACTGTGAAGGCGCTGCGGTCAGAGCCCTCTGACAAGCCGCACCTTCCAGTTGGAAACAACTAACTCGGAACGGTGCGTATCTCCTGATCTCTGAGTGTTGATGGGTCCCCTCCCATCTCTGTCTTCCTTCCGGGCTGATGACTTCTGATGGATGTCAGCCTGGAGGAGTTAGAGATGGGGGGAGCGCCGATCTGTTTTTGACCGGGGCCCGTGGGTCGGTAGGATACCAACCGAGACACGGGACCTGGGGGGCGCTCGCCGAAGGCGGCGCCTCAAAACTGAATCAAAATTTTTCCGGTTCCTCTAGGCATAGGTGAGGCGTCCGAGGGTTCAATCGTCCGAGCGACGTGGCGCACCTTGAGCCGTTGGATGTTGGTGCGCATTTCGAGACGGGCGCAGCTCCCAAGAAAACACTATCTTGTCGTTTAGTGCTCTTGGCGAGATCTGAGTCGCCTGATCGAGATCAGGCGCGAAAGTTGAGGGGAAAGCGAGTTTTCCCCATTTACCAGCTCGGGAAGGCACTTGCTCGGATTTCGATCGGACCCTACTGCCGGCGTGTTCGGATTGCTTGTAGCTCGGATTTGGATCCCCTGGAGCCGAGCCAGTTGACTTGGTGAGAGAGGTAGTGGTGATGGGCCTCCGCGACGTTTCGAGAGCAGCCCAAAAGTCGCGAACTTTCATTGGAAGTCCAAGGGACGTCCCAATTTTACTATAAATCTTCACCCCCCCAAGACCAAGTCTTCACTTTTCACTTTTACTCTCTCTCTTCAGTTTTTACTCCGCTTCGAAGTTTTTAGCTCTCTGGTGGTGTTGCTAGCTGTCGAGGTAGCGTTCCTAGTTCCGGCGAACTTTCCGACCGCACTTGTCGCTTCAAGGTCAGTCTCTTTCCCTTCTCTTTTTAGGAAAAAATGGTTAAGATTTCGGCTGAGACCCCTGCCTCGGAGCAAGCCGTTGGCCGAGGGGATAAAGGGAAGGGAGTAATGGAGCCGAGCGAGCAAGACGTTGTTCGTCCGGATAAAGAGGGTGAAGTGGCCGAAGTGCCCGAGGAAGTCGCGGCGGAGTCCCGAAAGGGTAAAGCCGTAATCACGATAGTGGAGACGCCGAAGAGAGCAGGGGCGTTTGGTCGGCAGCCCATCGCCGTGTCGAGTGTGGGAGGCGTCCGGGATTACGCCGAGGATACCTTGGAGAGGGTCACTCAAGGTACGGCTAAGCTGGTGGATGATAACGAGCCTAGGGAGCTGTCCAAGGTTAACCATAGGATCTCGACTCTTACCGAGTCCGATCTTCGTATGATCCGAGAGGGTTTCCGGATCCCGCTTGAGTATGTGCTGCTCCTTCCTGGGCCGGGGTTCCGAGCCAACACAAAGTCCTCGCCGGACGTATGTGTCTTTCCGGTCGACTCCCTCATCGCCGGGCTCCGCTTTCCCCTCCACCCGTTCGTGGTCGAGGTCTTGGTCTGGTACGGTTTGAGTCCCGCCCAACTGACGCCGAACACATGGAGGCACGTCGTGGCGTTCCTCCTCCGAAGCCAAGAGATCGGCGCCAAGCCGACTATGTACCTCTTTCGGAGTCTCTTCCGACCTTGCCAGCCGAGGCGGGACGAGCAGAGGTTTTTCCTTTCTCCTCGGACGGGAGTTAAGTTGATCGAGAACCCGGACTCGATCAAACATTGGAAGGACAAGTACTTCCTCATCCGAGCCCTGACGCCATGGGTGATACCGACAGTTTGGGCGAAGGATGGCCTGCCCAAGCGTACAAAGAAGGAGGTCCCGTTGAATGCTGAGGAGGCTGAGGTCCAGAAGAAGCTCCTCGCCCTGCCAGCGCTAAGCTGGAAAGATATTACGGAGGAGCATCTGTTCCGTGGGGGTCTCAGTCCGATCGACCCTCGTACGCATCTGGTATTTATACTCCTTGTTCAAAATTTATGAAAATTTTTCTAAGTTTTTTCATTCGGCTTTTGCAGAGACGATGAAGCTCGATTACAAGGCTCTGGTGGCGAAGGGCAGGGCAGAGCAGGAGAAGAAGAAGAGGCCGTCGGCAGCGCCTCAGGACAGCCGAGCTTCGAAGAAGGCCTCGGTCGTGAAGACTGCCGACCAACCGAAGGTCGCGGTCCTCAAGGAGGGGGAGATCGAGGTCCTTGTCTCTCCGACGAAGGTCGCGATCCCCGAGCAGGGGGGGGGGGTCGCGGTCCCCGATCCCCTTGTCTCGGATGCACCTGCACCTACCTCAGAGGCAGACGCTCCCGGTCCGTCGAGCAGCGAGTTCGGGGTGACGGATGCGCTGTTCCTCCCAGTTCCGCCTCTTACCTCCGACGCGGAGAAGATCTTGACTGAGCGTCATAAGCAGATCTTCGTCCCCGATTGGCAGGTGATGAACGTCGACGGCTTTTTGGGCGACGGAAACATCTGCATGGAGGCGGTGAGGCACCTGCCGACCCCGAAGGATCGAGCGACCCTGAAGGCCGGGATGGCAGGGGACGCCGTGATGCAGATTGCCCGGAACACCATGTCGGTAAGTATGCTGAGCTATTCTTTATCCAAATCTCTTCCTTAGAATTTTTCTAAGTTCTTGGACTCGGATTTTAACGTGCTGTTCTCTTCCAGACCCTCTGCCACTTCAATTTCTTGGTCGAGGAGTTGGCGAAGAAGGATCAGGAGAAGGAGAAGGAGAGGGCGGAGCGCGTCAAGGTCGCGAAGCGGCTTGATTCCGAGCTGCTTCTTTCGACGAAGAGGGCCACCGAAGTGGAGGGGCTGGAGAAGCAGCTGGCCGACGCCGTTCAGCTGTCAAAGGACACGGCGGCTAAGCTTGAGGCCTCGGAGAAGGAGATGGCCGAGCTGAAGGATACGGCGGCTAAGCTCGAGGCGTCGGTGAAGGAGGCCGCCGAGCTGAGGGAGGAGCTGGCCAAGGCTCGGTCAGAGGCGGAGGACGCTCGGAAGAGGGCCGAGAAGATCAAGGCCAAACACCTCAGGAAGGTGAAGAGGGTGAAGAAAGCCGTGCAGGAGGAGGCCGCTCAGCACATGCTCCAGAACATGGAAGACGCTTATGGTCGAGCGCTGATCCACATAGCCGCCAGGAACCCGGGCTTCGACACTTCCTCCTACCACTTTTACGACCCCGTGGAAGGGGAGGAGGGTGTGCCCGAGGGGATGCTCGGACCTGCGGGAGAGACGGAAATCGTCGAGGTCCCCGGGGAGTCCGAGGGCAAGGAGGAGGACGACTCCGAGGAGGAGAGTTGGAGCGAAGGCGGAGGCGAAGACAGTGGCGTGGACAAGACCGGGGGGTCGACGGACCCGAGCGGCAAAAAGGTCGACCCCTGACTCGGTTGTTTTTTTTTTCTTCTTCTTTTTTTTTGTTTTCGTTTTTGTAAGCCTAACTGCGGACTGGCCACCGCTGTTGTAGAACTCTTTGAATTTTGAATGAAAAAATGTTTTGTTTGGCCAAAATTTGTCCAAGTGTTGAGTCTCGGGCTTAGTGTCTGTTTTGGCGTAAATTTCTCCAAGTGTTGGGCCTCTGATTTATCTCCGCTTTTCAGGTGGTGTTCGGTCCGGTCACGGAGCTCGTCTTCCTTCGGAAGGAGCTGGCCAAATTGAAGCGTGAGCTTTCGGACAGCCGACAGAGGCGGTTTCTCCTGCTCGGCCAGGCGGAGGAGGTGAGGGCAATTCTAAGGAGGTACTGTCGCGAGCTGCATCAACTGCGGAAGCGCTCCCAGGCTCCTGGTCCCGAAGGGGAAGTCGAGCGGCTCCGTGGGGAGCTTACTGCCGTCGAGCATAGGAATGACGACCTTTTGGCAGAGGTCCAACGCTTGGAGATAGCGGAGAAGGAACGCTCAGCGGAGGCAGAGAGGCTGGCATCCGAGCTGGAGGAGGCATTGGCCGAGCGCAAGAGGCTATCGGCCGATGTCGACAGGCTCAGAAGGATCACCATAGATAGGGGGATCGAGGTCACCCATTACCGACGGCTTGCGACTGATAGCGCCAATGCCTCGGACCCGTTGAGGGCCCCTCGACCGAAGAAATTGGCGAAGGACGACGTCTTGAGGGATAGGATTATCGAATTGGAGGAGGAGATCGCGTCGCTCAAGCCAGTGCCGGAGAGAGCTAATGTCCGCAGCACGTCGTGCACTCGCGAGGAGAGCGCGAGGGGGATCACTTTTTACGAACTTGCGACGCGGTCGCCTGCGACCCGGCGGAGTCCGGCCGATGCTCAGAGTAGCGCGGCTGTCTCGTCGAGCGGTGCCTCGGTCGGCACCGCTGTTAGGACCAGCAGTGAAGGGGGATCACGCTTCGTTGGTTTAGGGTCGAGCTCGGAGGGGAGGCCTCGTCGTCCTCGCGTTTCCCTAAACCGAAACATTCCCCTTCCGAAGAGGCCCTGATCATGTCGTTTTCCCTTTTTGTTTGTTGTTGTAAAAACCTAATTACGGGGTCGGTCCGGCAGTCTGTAACACTATTATGTTTGAATGCGAATCTGTGTATTGAAGTGTATTGAAGTTGAAGTCGTGTATTGAAGTTGTGTTCTTCGTTTTTCTTTTCTTTCAGCTCGTGGTGACGATCCCTGACTCGGGCTCCGAGCATTCGAATGACGACTCCGAATCCGAGGCCACCTCTGGGACGGTGGTTCTGAGCCCTAGGAGCGCCGATCTGAAGTTACGCCGAGCCGAGGGTGAGTGGGACCACCTCTCGTCTGTCCTTAGTCTCCGGGAAGCCGAGATCCAACGCTTGGAGAGCAGGATCGTCGAGCTGAGCCCTGCAGGAGAGGATGAAGACTCGCAGACTGCATTCAGCAACGCTCTTCGGGTCAGATGCATTCGTCACAACCAGTCGAAGATTATCGCCGAGCGGGATGACTTGCTCTCAGAGATGCACCACCTGCGTGCTGCGATGGCGAAGCTCCGGGGGGAGAAAGAGGAGCTGTCAGCCGAGGAGGACGAACAGCTTAGTGAGGATGTTTTTATATGAGAGACAAGTGTAGTGGGTCGGGAGTCGTATGTTCTGTTTGCCAACATTTGTAATAGAATGTTTTGTATTATGCGCCGTCAATTAATAAAATCCCCTTTCATTGCTTCGCACATTTGCTTTTGCTTATAACTACGTCGGTTGCGCCGAGATTTTTGAGCCGAGCGTGTTTGTTTAACCGAACGGGTCCCCATGGGCAAGGTACTTTGTCGTTTAGCAGCTCTGACGCGGTACGGCACGAATTCCTAGGCGGCTCCGCGCTCTAGAAAGTGCTATTTTGTCGTTTAGAGCAGGTGGCGAGATCTGTGCCGTTGAATGTAGGCGCGAATCTCGAGGAGGCTCGGTCTCCAAGAAAACGTTATCTTGTCGTTTAGTGCAGGTGGCAAGATCTGAGCCGTCTGATCGAGATCACGTACGAAAGTTGAGGGGAAAGTGTGTTTTCCCCGTTTACATGCTCGGGAAGGCACTTGCTCGGGAGCCGACCGAATGTGTGTGTCTTCGGGCTTCGGCTAATAGTTAAGAGAGTTCGGATTATGTGTTCCGGACCTTGGGTATAATTCAACGGCTGTGGGAGCAATTCCGAACGGCGATCTACCCCTGGTTCGTCCGGAGACGAGCCGAGGTGGTAGAGTCGAGCCGAGTGTTGGACTCCGAACCATCGGTATAGTTCAACGGCTGTGGGAGCAATTCCGAACGGTGATCTACCCCTGGTTCGTCCGGAGACGAGCCGAGGTGGTAGAGTCGAGCCGAGTGTTGGACTCCGAACCATCGGTTTAGTTCAACGGCTGTGGGAGCAATTCCGAATGGCGATCTACCCCTGGTTCGTCCGGAGACGAGCCGAGGCGGTAAAGTCGAGCCGAGTGTTGGACTCTGAACCATCGGTTTAGTTCAACGGCTGTGGGAGCAATTCCGAACGGCGATCTACCCCTGGTTCGTCCGGAGACGAGCCGAGGAGGTAAAGTCGAGCCGAGTGTTGGACTCCGAACCATCGGTATAGTTCAACGGCTGTGGGAGCAATTCCGAACGGCGATCTACCCCTGGTTCGTCCGGAGACGAGCCGAGGCGGTAAAGTCGAGCCGAGTGTTGGACTCCGAACCATCGGTTTAGTTCAACGGCTGTGGGAGCAGTTCGGAACGGCGGTTCGCCTCTGGTCCGTCCGGGGACGAACCGAGGGAATGAGGCTGAGCCGAACGTGGACTCCGAACCATTGGTTGAGGTAATGTATAAAAGAGACAGGTGACAAGGGGGGAGAAAAACATGCAGATTCACAAACATAACAGAGCTTTCTTTATTGATTTCGACGGCGAACCGCTTTACATAGTACAATTTATGAAAAAATGGGTTACAAGTCGGAGGATTGGAATGGCTCGATACTCCTTGTTACTTAGAGTGGCGTTGGAACGCTCTCTTGGTATTTTAGGAGGTGGTCGGCATTCCAGGTCCTCGGGAGCTCTCTGCCTTCCATGTCTTCGAGACGGTATGCCCCAGGCCGAACAACTTTTGTGATGCGGTACGGACCTTCCCAGTTCGGAGCTAGCTTGCTCTTCTGACCGGGGAAGGATATGGCTAGCTTCCTCAAGACTAAATCTCCTTGCTTAAGGTTGGCGGGTCGGACCTTCTTGTTGTAGGCCAACTCGACTCTTCTTCTGTAATTCTGCTGCCGAATTGACGCTCTCTCCCTCAGCTCGTCCACCAAATCTAAACTTGCTCTGAGGTCTCGGGCGTTCTGCTCCTCGCTGTAGGCAACGAGGCGAGGAGAAGGTATCCCGACCTCGAGGGGAATCACGGCCTCGGCCCCGTATGTAAGATTGAAAGGGGACTCCCCGGTGGGGGTTCGCTTGCTTGTGCGGTAATTCCACAAGACATTGGGGAGTTGGTCGACCCACAAACCTTTGGAGCACTTGTCCAACCTTTTCTTGATGCCTGCAAGGATCTGCCGATTAGCATTCTCGGCTTGTCCGTTCGACTGAGGGTGGGAGACGGACGAGAAGCGCTGTTGGATAACAAGGTCATCGCACAGAGCTCGGAACGCTGCACCAGTGAACTGAGTACCGTTGTCCGTCACGAGGACGCGAGGGACTCCGAACCTGCAGATGATACTTTTCCAGAAGAACTGCACCACTTTGTTCTCGGTTATAGTGGCGAGGGGCTCGGCCTCGACCCACTTTGAGAAGTAGTCGACGGCTACGACCAAGAACTTGAACTGACCCGGAGCCGGAGGGAAGGGCCCTAGCAAGTCCATTCCCCACATTGCGAAGGGGATGGGGCTCGACAGGGAGGCGAGGTTGGCCTGAGGGAGGCGTCGGATGCTGGAGTGCCTCTGGAAAGTGCTGCATTGCCGAACATGTCGCGCGTCTTGGAGAAGGGTCGGCCAGAAGTATCCATAGTTCAAAGCTTTCCGGGCCAAAGACCTAAATCCGGAGTGTGCCCCTCCGATGCCTTCGTGAAGCTCCTGTAGGGCATATTCGGCTTGATCCGGAGAGAGGCACCTTAGATATGGTCGGCCATCTATTTGAGAGAAGGAGCGCTTGTATAGGACGCCCTCGATCAAGACATAGCGCTCGGCCCGAGTTCTGACTCGGCGTGCTTCCTTGGGGTCCGAGGGCAGAGCCCCGTCCCTTAGGAATTCTACCAGTGGCTTCATCCAATTGTCCTGCAGCATGACCGGTAATGACTCCACCGAGTTGGGTGGCTCGTCTTCGATGCTTGGCTTAGAGAGGACTTCAATCAGCACGGTCTGTTCAAGACCTTGAAGTGAGGACGAAGCCAATTTGGAGAGGGCATCGGCCTGTGAATTTTCTTCCCGAGGGACTCGTTCGATGGTGGCCTCTTCAAACCGGCTCATGAGATCCCGGACCTTGGCAAGGTACTTCGCCATTCGCTCGTCCTGGGCCTCATATTCGCCCAAGACTTGGTTCACGACTAGCTGGGAATCACTGTGAATCCGGAGGCGTTGGGCTCCAGCACTTCGGGCGAGACCAAGTCCGGCGATGAGCGCTTCGTATTCCGCCTCGTTGTTCGAGGCTTTGAAGTTCATGCGGATGGCGTATTGGAGGACGAAGTTGTCAGGGCCGTTCAGTATGATTCCGGCTCCGCTTCCTTCGTTGCAAGAGGATCCGTCCACAAAAACTGTCCAAATTGGTGGCACATTCGGGACGTGGCCGACCTCGGGGATAGTGGACTCTACGATGAAGTCGGCGAGAGCCTGTGCTTTAATTGCCGTCCGAGGCTGATAAGAGATGTCATGCTGACTTAGCTCCATGGACCATTTCATCAGTCGGCCCGAGGTCTCCGGCTTGTGGAGGATCTACTTGAGGGGTTGGTCGGTGAGGACAACGACCAAGTGGGATTGAAAGTACGGCCGAAGCTTTCTCGCAGCCATGATCAGGGCGTAGGCTATCTTCTCTATCCTCGGATAGCGGAGCTCGGTGTCCCGGAGGACCTTGCTCACGTAGTAGATAGGCCTTTGGGTCCGGTCCTCCTCCCTCACTAAGACAGCACTTAGGGTCTGCTCGGAGGCTGCCAAGTAGACGAAGAGAGTCTCGCCCGGGACCGGTTTGCTGAGCAGCGGGGGATTCACCAAATAAGCCTTCAGCTGGTCGAATGACTGCTGTTGCGATTGGCCCCATTCAAAACCTTTAGCCCCCCTGAGTGCTTTGAAGAAGGGGAGGCACTTTTCCCCCGACTTGGATAGGAACCGACCGATAGCTGCGAGCCGACCGGTGAGCTTCTGCACCTCCTTGACGTTTCGAGGCGGGGCCATGTCTAATATGGCCTGAATCTTCTCGGGATTAGCTTCGATTCCTCGCTGGCTCACCATGAAGCCGAGGAACTTTCCCGAGGAGACCCCGAACGCACACTTGTTCGGGTTCAGCCGCATGTTGTACTTCCTCAACACGTCGAAGGCCTCCTGGAGGTCGACTACATGATCGGTGCCGTGGATGCTCTTGACGAGCATGTCATCAACGTACACCTCCATGTTTCGGCCGATCTGGTTCTGGAAGACCTTGTTGACGAGGCGCTGGTATGTGGCGCCTGCGTTCTTCAAACCGAACGGCATGACCCGGTAGCAGTAGAGGCCTTGGTCGGTGACGAAGGAGGTCTTCGGGATATCCGGAGGGAACATCCGAATTTGATTGTACCCCGAGAAGGCATCCATGAAGCTGAGGAGCTCATGGCCCGAGGTGGCGTCAATAAGGGTGTCGATGTTCGGGAGAGGGAATGGATCCTTCGGACACACCTTGTTCAGGTCAGTGAAGTCGATGCATATCCTCCACGAGCCATTGGACTTCTTGACCATTACAACATTCGACAGCCACTCGGGATAATTTACCTCCTGTATGAACTTGGCCTTTAGCAGCTTATCCACTTCCTCCTTGATTGCCTGCTGTCGCTCGGGAGCGAACTTTTGCCTCTTCTGCTGAACCGGTTTGCACCCCGGTTCGACGCTTAGACGATGGACGAGCAAGTCCTCGGAGATGCCGGGCATGTCCGCGGCCGACCAAGCAAATAGGTCGCGGTTATTCCGGATGCACCTCACCAAGTCGGAGAACAGCACGGTCGGCAAGGACTTGCTGACGAGGAATTTTCGGCTCGGATCCTCGTCCGAGAAGAGTACTTCTTCTAACTCGTCCGCCGGCTCGGACGTTGGGCGGGCCTTCGGCTCGGGGATTTCTAGTGTCTCGAGCGAGAGCACTGGTCCCCCGGTGGAAGTCATGTAGCACTTCCGAGCTGTTTCCTGGCTTCCCCTGACTTCCCCTACTCCCGAACGAGTGGGGAACTTCATCTTCAAGTGGTATGCCGAGGGGACAGCCTCCAGAGCGGCTAGGCCGGGGCGGCCTAGGATGACATTATATGCCGCCGGGACGTCGACGACCATGAAGTCCATTGGCTCGGTCCGGGTAGTAGGGGCGCTCCCCGCAGTAACGTCCAGGGTTATCACCCCTTCGACGGTTACCGGGACCCCCGTGAACCCGTGGAGAGTGTAACCGGCCGGCTTGAGACGGTCTCGGGACAGCTGCAGGCCTCGGAAGGCCGAGAGGAAAAGGATATTGACCGAACTCCCGTTGTCCACCAAAATCCTCTGCACCTTGAAGTTGGCCATGCGGAGGTCGATGACGAGGGCATCGCAGTGAGGGGTTCGGACTCCTTCGAGGTCGGCATCGGAGAAAGACACAGGGACGCCGAGACCTTTCGGGGGAGGGGCGCTATGGACCGAGTTGACCTCTCGGACGAAGGCCTTCCGGAAGGAATTAGAGGAGCCCCCCATGGGGCCTCCGTGGATCAAGTGCAGAACCCGTTCCTCCTCGAACTCGGGTGTCTCTTTGCACCGCTCGGAGCGCTTGTTAGCCCCCCGAGGCGGAGGGGAGTGGCGATCTGTCCGATCGTTAGCCTTCACGAACTTGGCCAACTGCCCCCTACGAATGAGGGCTTCGATCTCATCTCTCAAAGCCCGGCAGTCATTCGTATCGTGCCCGTGGTCTCGGTGGTACCGGCACCACTTATCTTTGTCTCTCCTCCTCGCCGGGGTGTGCATCCTCGGGGCTGGAGGGATGACCCCCTCCTTTTCCACCTCCATGAGGATAGTGGAGACATTAGTGGTGAGGGGAGTGAACTTCTCGAACCTGGGGGGAGGGCGGCGCTGACCGCCCATGTCCTTCTGAGCTTTCTTGGACCCTTCTTCCCCCGTCGCCTTCCTTTTCGACCCTGCAGAGGGTCCCCCAAAGCTGGGAAGGGCTTCAGCCTCTTCTGCTCGGATGTACTTCTCGCACCTCAGGAGGAGGTCGGCGAAGTCATGCGGGGGCTTCTTGGCCAGGGATGATCGGAGGTTGGGGTTAAGGACATTTGACTGGAACGCCACGGTGGCCACGGACTGGTCTAAGGAGGCTATTGACCTGACTTCTGCGGTGAACCTTTTCACGTAGTCCCGAAACTTTTCCTCCTTCTCCTGCCGTAGGTTCAGTAGGGAAAGACTTGTCTTCTCGGCTCGCCGGCTACTCACGAAGTAAGTAATGAACAGCGTCTCGAACTGCTCGAATGAGAAGATGGATGAGGGAGCGAGCCTGGAATACCATTCCCGAGCCGACCCCCTGAGGGTGGCAGGGAAGGTCCTGCAGAGCACCGCGTCGGAAGCTTGATGGATCAGCATCAGGGTCTTGAAGCTTTCGACGTGGTCGACCGAGTCGGATTCCCCTGAGTATGTTTCAAACTGCGGCGGTTTGAAACTCCTCGGTATGTGGGCCTCCATGATCGACCGTGAGAAGGGAGGTCGGCTGGGACGGAAGGTTCCTGCTCGGGACTCTTCCTCCCTGTCCATGCGGCCGATGCGCCTTTCCACCTCATGGATACGGCGGATGAGGGCGTCGTCCCTCCGCTGGTAATCGTATGACCCCCTGGATTCCTCTTCATAGGAAGGGGAGCGTGGACTGCGACGCCGGTAATCCTGGGACCGGCGAGGGCTTTGTTCTCACTGCTGGCGGCTGGGAGCCGGGGAAGGACTCCGGGTTCGGCGTCGAGGACTGGGATCCCTGGGGGGCGTCGGAGCCCTCTGAGCATTCTGGACGTTCTGCCGAAGATTGAGGGCCTGCAGAACGGTCTCCTGAAACTGGAGGAATTCGGCTCGGCTTATAGGTACATCCCGGTCCCTCGGATGACGCCGATCCCTAGGGGAACGGGACCTCCTCCTTCGGCGATCGGGCGACGCCGCTCGGCCTCTGCGATCCGGAGACCTTCTGCCGTCTCGGCGACGTGGGGACCGCTCACCTTGACGCTGGCGGGAGGCTCCCTCTCGGGCCCGCCTCTCGTCAAGATGAGTGCGGAGGTCGTCGTCCTTCTGGCGATTCAGGAGTGTGATACGGAGGTCGGGATGATGAGAGGCCATCGAGTCCGAAGACCCATTATGGACCGAGACATGGCCCGGATTGAGGGGCTGCTTCTCCTTCCGACCGTTATGACCGGACGGACCATTGTGGGGCTGCTGCTTGGGAGGAGGAGGTGGGACCTGCTGGGTTAGCGGAGGGAGGTCGGACTGAGGGATAGGATTGACCGGAGCTTCATTTGCCGGGTCGGTGAGGTTGCCCGCACGGTTCGACCCTCTGGATTTGTTCTTCTTCGGCGGCATGACTGTCGAGGACGACGGAGAGTGGGCTGAGGCTGTTCGTGTGGTTTTCCCACAGACGGTGCCAATCTGTTACCGCTGATTTCGGTGTGGGGGTAAACAGATAGAATTTGTGAGTCCGGGAAAAACCTGAACAGTTGACTCGGCCTTCTTGCTCCTGCCGCAACCTGCAAGGAAGTGCGAGACACCGGGGTTGATTCCGGCGACGCACCCTCCGACGCTCTTGTCAGTAATCAGGAAAAGATTAAGAAAGAGCTTAAGTGGTCAAAAAGTGATTAATCTGGTCTTGGTGGTAGAGGGGTTGTATTTATAGTCGCCTTTGGAACGGTTAGGATCCTGATTTCCTGCCTAACAGTCAGGAGAAAAATCCTCCTATTCTGTTTTAGGAAATTAGGTCCTGATTCCCTGGTGAGAGCTAATCAGGCTTATTGATTTGATTTAGTCAAATCAGTGGCCTGATTCTCCTCTTGGTGGACCGGGCTTGCATCGGGTCGAGACCCGTGCCCAGTTGATGTGGATTTATTCGCGGGTGGTTGGTTTTGTGAGAAGGAGGCCCAATACCCGTTTTGGATCCATCTGTATGTGAAATTACCTTTTTACCCCCGTACTTCAAGATTCGTGCTCGATTTGGACGGTCCCGATTTAACCCCATTTTTAGCCATATCAAATGGGGGTATAAAATCTAACTTCTTAGAACTTTAAGTGCGGAAAATAATGAAATTTAATTGTTGAAAAGAGATATTTGCTATTAAAAATTCTGAAAATTTACAAAACCGAAATCTTAAAATCTAAATTTCTAAGTAAATAAAGAAAGAATGGGATAGAGAGATATAAAGAGAGAGAGAAAGAGAGAAATATGAAAAAGTAAAAAGAGAAGAGATAGTTAGTAATAAAGTAATGAGTTTTTTAGGGGGGAAATTTTGGTTTTTGGGTTTGAAATTTTGGAGGAAAAATGTGTTTTGTGAGGTTTGATATGAGCCTTTGATTTTGGGGGGATTGATTGTGAGCCACTTGATAGCTTTCTTTGTAATTTATTATATAGATGTTTCAAGCGAACTTTGAAATGGGAAAGATGCTAATTGAATTTCAGAGGTCAAGTGAAGGGCTTAAGGCGGGCTTTCTTTGCACTTCACCTTCGAGAGTACGATGTGGACAAAGTATAAAACTCAAAATTTTACAAAAAACAGATCATTTTAGTTGTAATATTATGTAGATATTTAATAGTAAACTCGCTACTATTAAAATTTGTATTTGACTGTTTGAGCCTCATTTGTAGGCTATTTTTTTTAAACGGTGGATAAAGCCTTACGGCTCTTGCCCACAAATATATTACGAAAAATAAAAGTAGCATACAAAAGACCCAATTTTACGAGGAGTAAAACTCGGTAGGAAAAAAGCGCTGCGGGGAAAACAACAACAAGGAGCCCCTAAGAACAACAACCCACACAGCTGAGCTAACAAAGGCTATACCTCCAGCGAGACCAACTGGAAGCGCAAAAGCAGAGAACTACAAACAAAAGGACAAACAACCAACAAATACAACGCCCAGAACCGATCAAGGAAAGGGGGGAACAGCGGTCCGGACGCCCAATCCGATCGGCCAACAGAAGGGACCGCGAAGCGGGGAACAAAACGATTACCACACGCTCAGTTGCACACCAACCGCAACCAGGCTCCCACCCTGCAAAAAGCAACGAAACACGCAAACAAAAAAGCGAACAAGAAACGCTAAAGAACGGCTCTGTGCCAAACCCCAAACACAGAACGCAAATGAAACACCAGAGAAGGAGCAAATTCAACATAGAACAACACTACAATGCAAACGCCAGCGAAATGGGAAACACACAAAGCGTTTCCACTTACTGCAGTGCAGAGACACCCAACCAAACAGAGCATCACCCCCACACAAGCAACCAACAACCAACAACCGAGCTCAGCGCACAAAACAGGGCCTAACCCCCAACTGAGCAAAACACACAAAGCAAACATAAAGAGTGCAAAACAAAGAGCAACCCCTCCACTGTAATGAAAACCAGACCTAAACAACCAACCAAACCAACAGAAGCCTCACAAAGCAGCACAGAGAAAAAAACCACACAGACCATGGCCGGTCAGAAGCCAAACTAAAATATAGAGCTAACCACCAAAAGAGTAACCGCGGAACATTACCAAGAGTTTAGTTTAAACAAGAAGAGGCCAAAGCGGTGCCAAAACACACAGGCCTAAGAGGGGCAACACCCTGACAGAGTAAAAGAACCAGAATGCCATAACAGACGAACATAAAGTACGGGTGGAGCAACTTCAAAAGTTGCCCCCTGCTTGCCAGAGAGCAGTCAGCCCAGGTAAACAAAATAGAAATGGAGAAGGGCCAAAGCCGAGCCATGAAGCTCGCATCCAAAATGAACCAGCCGGTTCACCAAAAAGAAGGCTCCAAACACAAAGCTACAACCTCAAGTCTGCAAAGAAATGGGAACATAAATTAAAAATAGTAACCTATGAACAACATGATTAAGAAAAATTAGAGCAATAACTTCTAGGTGCCACATCGAGACGACTTAAAAACAATGCATTAACTTGATCCAAAGTAAGACCGGAGGGCCAAAATTTGGAATAGAAAAGGAAGTCATCTATGATGCTATCTATCGAAGAGAGGGACAGCAAGTAGATACGCTTGTCCGTTCGGACCAAATAACCCAAATAATCACCATAATCGAAAGGAACCAAGAATTACGAAATTCTTTCTTGATGTGCTGGGACTTCCAGAAAGAAGCGAATTCACAAGGAATACTCGGCACTTGCCAGGCAGTTACTGCGATCTTCCAAAGAGGTTGGATGAAAGCACACTTGAGGAAAAGGTGATCGGCGTCCTCATAATGGGACGTGCACAAAGCACACAACTGGCTTACCGCCAGATTCCTCTTGTTAAGCACTTCTACCATCAGAAGCTTGTTATTCAGCGCTAGCCAGGTTAAAATTTTAGACTTGAGAGGAGCACAGCTGCTCCACAATGGTTTTGCACTTGGGGAGACAATCCCACCGAAATTGAGAAAGTTGTAGAAGGATTTAACTGAATAGATACCAGAGTTAGTCCATCTCCATTTGAAATCTTCAATGTGATGCTAGGTATAAAAGTTAATATCATTAAAAAGTTGTTGAAGCTCAATCTCAAGAGGCGGAGGAAGAGCGCTCGAGAAAGGAATAGACCAGAACTTTTGGTTATTGATAATAATAACATACTCAGACACCAAGTCATCGGGGTTGGATGCCAACCGAAAGATGCTAGGGAACGCATGAGCGAGTTTGATGTTGCCAAACCACAAATTCGTCCAGAATCTAGTCTTAGTGCCGTAAGCGCACTAATGAACTAAGCCACATTGGAAAGGACTGGCCACTTTCCAGATACCTTTCCAAAATGAAGATGATTTACGAGGAAGATAAGGGAGAAAATCCCACAAATTATTACGGGAATAACAATTGGAAGAGATCATGCGCGCCCAAGGCAGCTGCTCACATTTAAGAAATCTCCATAACCATTTGCCTAACTGGGCCAATTTTTGATGCCTGAGATTCAAAACACCTAAACCACCAGCTGCCTTAGAGGTGCAGATAATTTTCCAGCTGCAGAGATGAGTACCAGCTTTATACGAATCCAACCCTGACCAGAAAAAATTTCTTCTAATACGACCAATCCTCTTAATTACCCACGACAGTAGGTAAAAAAGGACATCATGTATAAGGGGATAAAGGAGAGAACGGAGTTAACAAGAATAAGCCTGCCCCCGCGAGAAAGGTGATTACCAGACCACCGGTTGAGTTTTGATTCCACCTTATCTATCATCGGCACCCAATCAGCTTTATGAAGCTTCCCCCATCGCAAAGGGATACCCAGGTACGTGATAGGGAAGGAGGACGAAACACAATTAAAGAAATGCACAATTTCTGTTTGCCGGTTATGGGAACCCAGGAGCCAAATAACAGAGGATTTTTGAAAGTTAATGGCCAATCCTGACGCACTTTCAAAAACATAGAGAAGTAACTTCAGGTTCTGTAAAGTGCACCCATTGGGTTTTGCAAAGATAATGGTATCATCAGCGTATTGGAGATTCAACACTCCCTGGAAACTACTAGAACTACCAAGGCCTTCAATAACACCAGCTTCCCACGCATAGCGCAGCAGCTTACTAAACACATCCGCAACAAGCGCGAATAACAGGGAAGAAATAGGGTCCCCCTGACGAAGACCACGCTTACATTTAAACTTATGGCCACGAAGTTCTAGCGAAAAGACTGGATTTAACCCAAGCAATCCATTTAGGGCCAAAACCACGGTGGAAAAGGATTTCTAGGAGAAAGTCCCAGCTAACACTATCATAAGCCTTTTGAAAGTCAAGTTTTAACAGGATACCCTCCGAGTTAGAACTGTGACATTTAGAAATGGTTTCTTGGGCCGAAGCCACGCTATCAAGGATGAACCGGTCCTTAATAAAACCTGATTGCATAGGATCAATCAAAGGGGGGATAATGGCACTAAGACGAGAAGAGAGCACTTTCATGATGATCTTGAAGGTAGTATTAAGGAGGCTAATAGGCCTAAAGTTCGACACCAAGTTAGCACCCAAAAATTTGGGGATGAGGACTATATGCGCGTAATTGATCCTATCGAAGGAAAAATTCCCTTGATGCAGATCCGAGAACATTTTAAAGAGGTCATCTTTGAGGCAATCCCAAAACTATTGGAAAAAGAAAGCAGGAAAGCCGTCCGGCCCTGGGGCGGAATCGCTCTTCAAAGAGAACACCGCCCGCCTAATCTTTTCCAAGGTGAAAGGTGCTTCCAAGCTAGAAAAATCGTGAGATTGCTGGCCATACAATTGCTGCCAGTCTAGATGAATAGAATGATGTTTATTAGAGCCCAGCAATTCTTTAAAGAAACGAAGGAAAGAAGCATGGATGTCAGGCTGAGAAGATAATTCATTGCCATTATCAAAAATAGAGGAGATACGATTGCATCGCTGTCGGTGCGACACGAAATTGTGGAAGAAGGAGGTGTTACCATCTCCCTCCTTAAGCCAGCAAAACTTAGCTCGCTGAGCCTATTTAATGTGGTCGTATTGGAGAAAATCTGCGTAGCTTCTCTTACACGAGACCCGCTCGGCACGAAGGGAATCAGAGATAGGTCCCATATCCTCCAAGTGATCAATGGAATCGATTGTCGACAGAAACACCTCTTTAAGGAAATTATTATTGGCCATTCTAGCTTTATGCCATATTTTGCTACCGTATTTAATGGCATGAAGATTAATCAAAATATGCTATAAACCGAAAGAGCCCGTAATCGAAGAGAGACATTCTGTGATGAGATTGACGAAGGTTTGATCTTGGAACCAAAACTTTTCGAAGCGGAATTTGTACGATCTGGAGAAATTATAGTTAGACAACAAAGAGATAGGGACGTGATCTGACGAAGGGTTGGGCAAGGCTGATGCGAAAGTGTTGTGAAAAAAATTGATCCAATCGAGAGAAACCAAAAAGCGATCGAGCTTAGCCATGATCGAAGGGGATCTCATATTCAATCAGGTGAAAGATCTACCATTAAGGGGCATATCAGTCAGATGGAGGGAACAAATGCAGTCATTAAAGTGGGCGGAATCTGAAGATAAAGAGGAGGAAACCAATCTCTCGGAAGAGAATCTGGTGACATTAAAGTCTCCACAAAAAAGCAAGTAACCATTGATATCGTGATGGAAGGAGTTAAGTTCGTTCCAAATGGCATCTCGACTATCCGCTATGGATGGACCGTAAACAGACACCACAGTGAGTTCACAATTGAATTGAAACCACTGAAGACGAACAAGAAGAAAGAAAGTTAATCGAATCAAAATGAGAGAGAAGCTAGATTCTTTAAAACCGAAGAGGATACCTCCTCTAGTGCCTATGGCATCAAGAGAAATCCAATGGGAGATTAAGGATCCACCTACTGATCGAAGGAGGGAAGGCGAGGGAGATTCAATTTTAGACTCTTGAATAGAGATCAAATCACAATGGGAGGAAGAAATGAGTTGAAACAATGCTTGTTATTTCGATGGACACCTAAATCCCTGAATATTCCAAGAGATGCTAATCATTAAAACCATTAGTCTCAAAAGCTCTTGAAATTTTGCGACGTCGAATGGCATCAAAATCGGCAAAGTTATCTGTGTCAACTAGGAATCCCATCTTCCTAGTCATACCAAGCATATCTAAATTGGAAAGAGAGTCCAAGTGCACTCGGTATATGGAACCAAAATGTTCCTTTCCGGATGAACAGGGGAAGGGGGAGACAAATCGAAATTACGGAACTGAGCAGCAAAGGTCGGCTGAGTGTCAGTCAATAATTTCGATTCTCCACTGGCTCGAATACGAGCACTAGAACGAATGATAGAGACCATTTTATGTTTAACACCCTTTCTTTTTCTAATAGACTTGTTACAAAGAGCACCTAGTTGCTCAGGACTGTTCCCAGCTAGTGGGTCCACAGACGCCACTGTGATGCCAGCTGAGACTAGGGCCAAAGAGTTCGAATGTTCAGAAGGGTCCACACAATGATCAGCTAAAGGAAGGAGATCGTAGGTTGAGCAGCCACACCTTATATGAAAGTGACTACAAAATGCAAGATCGGAAACACGGATGACCCTTGTCGAGGAAGACAACCAAGGACTAATTTTGATAACCACCGAGTTGAAATACTTCAAACAATAAGAAGATAATAAATGATAAACAAAAGGAATGATAGGGAAGAATACCTTCTTTTGGGAATGGGAGTGATCCAACTAAACCAAATCATCTTCTAAGAGATCATCTTTATCAACCCAAGCCACCGCCTTCAGAGAAGGAGCGGAAGAGACCTTAGTAAGCGAGGAGGAAGTAGCAGGACCAGTAGCGTGGGTGCAATGAACTGCACTCATGAATTTATCCCAGTCAGAAGAATAATAAGGATTCGCTTCCCAAGCAGAGCATTTCTCAGAAGCATCAGTAGTAACTTGCTTAGCAGGAGTAGGAAATGAAAGTCCCGGAGGGACTGCAGGCCGAGGATCCAAGATTGCTAGCGACGGAGGGGGCTTAGAGATAGATTCAGGCATTGCACCCTGATGAGAGGATATGGGTTTCCTCGCCGCCAAATCTGGGTTAATCCAGACCAAATTGGGAGTTTTAGAGGGTGAGTTCTTGGGTTTGGGAGGCACGATCACTGATCACCGCTGGAACGGAGTAATTTTTTGGATAAATCCTTGTTTAGCCTTCTCCACTTGGAAGAAGGGGTGAACGCCTGAGAAAAGGTCCCGATGGAGAAAGAGGTGGGCAGAGAATAGGGTATACCTTGTGGAAAGGCAGCCTCAATAGGCACGGTAGCTGGAGATGGAAGTCCAACAGCGATATCTTGATACGAGACCGAAACAAGAAACGATGTTTTATGGTCTATTAAAGAGAACGAATCTATCCTTTCTTTAACTGACGATCAAAAGAAATCAGCATCGACTTGAAGACATCCAGAAGCTAACATGGTAGAGGAGGAGATGCATTTTAACTCACCAATACATTTAGAAAACTCAGCCACAGCTCGATGAGAGACACAAAACGGCAGAAGCCCGTGCAAAGTGACTTTAACAGGGGAGGGGATCAACTAGGGCGGGGATAAATCACGAAAGATCCATTTGCGAACGGCCAAGTGATTATTACCAATGGATAGAGAGGTGCAGGCCACCAGCTCCTCCAAAATTTTAATGGAAGGAGAATTAATAAGCACTTTCCCATTGGAACAACAGTCGAAAGCCCACTCCCAATCTTGCACGTTACAAAAATTGCTAAGAAATGCATTTAAGGTAGAGTTAGAGACCGCACCCCCCCTTAAAAGAAATAGCACCATATTGCTCAAAGAACTTCAATTTGTTTGAGAATTCAGAATCATAAAAGAAAACCACAGTGACCTGCGACTTAGAAGTCAACGAGAAGGGAGCAGGATTGGCGACAGGGCCGGCGGAGACAGCGGACGGAATGCACTGCGAAACTGGGGGAGTAGGGAGGAGCGGAGAAGAGGAGGAGATCTTTGGGCCCTTAGGCTTAGTAGCTTGAAGATCCGCTAACTTCAATTGAAGAGAGGGGAAATCAAGCGCAGCGATGACTTGGTCGGAGATGGGGACCTTCCAAATGAAAGGGGAATTGATCCATGGTCGATTCCGTAACAGATAAAAAGGAATTGCTAGTTATACCTCGTGAAAGAAAAAGAGAGATCCAACTACAAGGAGACAAGTAGTTTGATACAAGATTGCTCTGGTATCTTTTGCCTCTATTTTTTTTGATAGGGTACCCGAGAAATATTGACTTTATAGCTATAGTATTTCTATCTTCTATCTGAGTATTTATATCTGTCCCCGGCCCATTTTTATTTTATTTTATTTTTTTGAAAAAAAAAATAATAAAAAAAGATATGAAAAAACTCCAATATTTGGACTTTTCATTATTCTTGATTACTGGTCATATGTATAGGACCAACTGGGGTATTGGTCATGGGCTTAAAGACATTTTAAAATAAAAATATTGCGGAAATCACAAAAAAGAAAAAAATCCTACTGCGGATCAATTTTGGATACGTGACAAGCCCAAATTTTGTTGTACGGAAAAACAACAATTACGAGGGTGACCCGACTTTGAACAAAACAAACATTTCATGTTGGCCGAACAGAATGCCCTAATATGCCCCACCTGGAGATAGCGGAAGCAACGCAAAGGTTGGGGATGAGAGTGAGAGAAAGATGAAGAAGGTTTAGAAATGGAAGACGGGGAAGAGGTAAAAGGGCGGTAAAAAGAAGGGGATCAACACCCTAGAAGTTTCTTCTGGGCGGGCCCACCAGTGAGAAAAGGGCGAGTAGTGGGATACCGTTTAGACAGCCCACCAGAATTAGTAGCCAATGAAAACTCATTGGAGGAAAAACTTTCCGCATTAGTGATATTTTTTTTTAACTACATCAATCCAAGATGAGCCCATAGTAGCCCAAAGCCCGTTCAACAAAACACAACAAAAATGAACGGAGGGAAAAAGAGCGAAGCGGAAAAGTCAACGAACTAGAACTGTAGCAATTCAGCTGAACAACTAAAAAGCACCTGAAAACCAAGAGATAAGTCTCCAAAATTCAGAGGGAAAAGAAAAAGACTACAATAAGAACCAGGCAGCAAAGTGCCAGGGGAGGGATAAGAACAACAGCAGGTAGATGAACCTGGAGCGAGTAGAATCGAAAAGAACCACCACCAACAGCACAATGACACTAAAAAGGCCACTATGAAGATCCCGGCACTGCTAAACGTTGCCAGGAACAAGCAGTGGAAGAAATAAGAGAGATAAGAGCGGACCTCACACAAAAAAAGAGCCACCAAGCGCTCGGAGTGAGCCCAAAACATCGCCAGAATACTAGAAAATCGAAAAAAATAAATTCACAGTAACAGGCGTGAAAAATCACGAAGAGCTGGCCTAAAGACGCAGCGAGGGCACAGGATTGCAGGCAAGCCCCCTAATCCGGACTCAGAGAAGACAGGGAACGCCTAACACCGCACCACGCTAACAACCCACCAAAGACGACTCAATAGCAACCAGAGAGCACACCCAAATCCACCACAAAAACTCACACAAGAGGAACCTCACAGCTACTGAAGCGCAACGATGGATCACGCCTGCGAGCAGACACCACAGGGGAAAAGGTAGAGACCCACAGTTTTCGGTCACATTCGTAAGATTTATTATTTCCCTTATTTTGTGGGTTATAGTACACTGTTTTCGATCACTTTCATGAGATTTCGTATTTTACTCTTTTGGCCTCATTTTGTGAGTTATAGGCCACTGTTTCCGCCCGTTTTCGGGAAAATTTTGTATTTGACTGTTTGAGCCTCATTTGTGGGCTATAGTCCACTGTTTTCGACCACTTTTGTGAGATTTTTTATTTACCTCATTTTGTGGGATATAGTACATTGTTTTGGATCAATTTCATCAGATTTCGTATTTTACTGTTTTGGCTTTATTTTGTGGGTTATATTCCACAGTTTCCGGCCGTTTATGTGAAAATTTGTATTTGTCCATAGTTTTCGGCCACTTTCATTAGATTTTTTATTTCCCTCATTTTGTGGGCTATATAGTACACTATTTTCAATCAATTTCATAAGATTTCTTATTTTACTGTTTTTTCCTCATTTTGTGGGTTATATTCCACAGTTTCCGTTCGTTTTCGTGAAATTTTTTATTTGACTGTTTTAGCCTCATTTGTGGGCTATAGTCCACAGTTTTCGGCATCTTTCGTGAGAATTTTTATTTCCCTCATTTTGTGGGCTATATTACACAGTTTTCGATCACTTTCTTGAAATTTCGTATTTTACTATTTTGGTCTCGTTTTGTGGGTATAGTCCACAGTTTCCGGTCTTTTTCGTGAAATTTTGTATTTAACTGTTTTAGCATCATTTGTGGACTAGTCCACTGTTTTCGGCCACTTTCGTGAGATTTTTTATTTCCCTCATTTTGTGGGCTATAGTACACTATTTTCAATCACTTTCATGAGGTTACTTATTTTACTGTTTTGGCAACATTTTGTGGGTTACAGTCCACAGTTTTCGGCCATTTTCGTGAGATTTTTTATGTCCCTTATTTTGTGGGCATTGTCCACAGTTTCCATTTTTTCGTGAAAATTTGTATTTGACTGTTTTAGCCTGATTTATAGGCTGTAGTCCACAGTTTTTGGCCACTTTCGTGAGATTTTTTATTTCCCTTATTTTGTGAAATTTTGTATTTGACTTTTTTAGCCTCATTTGTGGGCTATAGTCCACAGTTTTCGGCCACTTTCGTGAGATTTTTTTATTTTCCTCATTTTGGGGGCTATGTTCACTATTTCCAGTTTTTTTCGTGAAAATATGTATTTGACTATTTTAGCCTCATTTGTGGGCTATAGTCCACAGTTTTCGGCAACTTTTGTGAGCCTTTTTTATTTCTCTCATTTTGTGGTCTATATAGTACACTGTTTTCGATCAATTTCATGAGATTTCGTATTTTACTGTTTTGCCTCATTTTGTGGGTTATATTCCACAGTTTCCATTCGTTTTCGTGAAATTTTTTATTTGACTGTTTTAGCCTCATTTGTGGGTTATAGTCCACCGTTTTTGGTAACTTTTGTGATAATTTTTGTTTCCCTCATTTTGTGAGCTATAGTACACAATTTTCGATTACTTTCTTCAGATTTCGTATTGTACTATTTCGGCCTCATTTTGTGGGTTATAGTCCACAGTTTCCAGCCGTTTTCATGAAATTATGTGTATGACTGTTTTAGCATCATTTGTGGGCTATAGTCCATAGTTTTCGGTAACATTCGTGAGATTTTTTATTTTCCTTATTTTGTGGGCTATATTACACTATTTTCGATCATTTTCATGAGATTCCGTATTTTACTGTTTTTGGCCTTATTTTGTGAGTTACAGTCCACCGTTTTCGGCGATTTTCGTGAAATTTTGTATTTGACTGTTTTAGCCTCATTTGTGGGCTATAGTCCACAGTTTTTGGTCACATTCGTAAGATTTATTATTTTCCTCATTTTGTGGGCTATAGTACACTGTTTTCGATCACTTTCTTGAGATTTCGTGTTTCACTATTTTGGCCTCATTTTGTGGGTTATAGGCCACAGTTTCCACCCATTTTCGTGAAAATTTTGTATTTGACTATTTGAGCATCATTTATGGGTTATAGCCCACTGTTTTCGACTACTTTCGTGAGATTTTCAATTTACCTTATTTTGTGGGCTATAGTACACTATTTTCGACCACTTTCATGAAATTTCTTATTTTACTGTTTTTGGCCTCATTTTGTGGGTTACAGTCCACAGTTTTCGGCCATTTTTGTGAAATTTTGTATGTAACCCCTGTTTTCATAATTAAATATTTCTTGTATATTTTATTTATTTCGAATCATTGTATATTTTGACGTTAATTTCTATTTCTATATGATCAACTATTTATAATATATAATGTTTGGATTATTTTGATGAATTTGTTAAACTCGGATCCCATCGTGATATGTATATTATTTTATTTACTGTCATTGTTATTATCGTTATTATTACAGTTACTGTTATTATTATTTTTATTGTTATTGCTATCATTAAACTTTTTGATTTATTAATTTTAGAAACCCTTTAGATCGTAATCTATATTTTGTGATTATTGGAATATGGATTTGCTTACATTTTGATTTAAATTAAATTAATTATTGTTTAATGTATTTTAGCCCAAATTAACCCCGATTTTGTTTATTTCGTGAATCCGTATATTCTATTGTGTTATTAGTATCTGAGTATTAACATAATGTATACTTTTTGATTCATTTGTACTATTGTACTACTATTTATTTATTTGTTTAATTATTTGTTTTTAATCTAAAAATCATTATTCATACCCAAAATCCATAACCCATTTTTCTTATTGGATAATCCACCCTATTAACCCAAAATCCTATAACCCTATTTATATAAATAACCCTAAACCTAACCTAACCCTACCCCCTAGCGTTTTACCCTAATCTACCCAGCCGCCATACTCCATCTTTAACCCTATTCTAAACCCTGCCTCTTCATCTACCATCCTACCCATGCAGCCGCCTATACCTTCTCATCGTCTTCTTCTTAACCCATCCTCGACCCTATTCTGACCTTCCTACGACGGCTGCAGCATCGCAGCAACTCCGCTGCGACCTCCCCTCATCTCTTTCGCTCGACCTCTGAGCGCTCTGCACGGGATCCTCGACGTCCCCGCTGTGCTCCGCCCCTCTCCCTCAGCCTGGTGCCCCGCCGCTGCGTCGCACCCTCTGCGTACTTCCACTGTGCCACCCTTTTGCGTCGCGACAGCCCTATTGACCACAATGCCAGCCGTTCACCTCGTCGACACTGCGACTGCACCCTCCACCGCAGCGCAGCAACAACACCTGAGACAGCAACAGTATCTCCTTGTGTGCCACCCTGTGCTGCTCTTCCAATCATGCCGCCGTCGACTGGTCTGCCACTACCGTAATCGAGCCCTGCCGCCGTGTCCCCTGGCCGCTGCCCATGGCTGCCGGCGACATCCCCCTGTGGTGCCGTAGCAACTTCTCCCCCCCGGGTGGTTCTCTTGTTGGGTTATTTGGATCATGAGTTTTGATCAAGTGGATCGGGGGCCGTCGATCGCCTTGATGATCTTGATCGTAGCTCTTGGATCTCAACCATCAGATCTTCATCATCATCTCATTTTGATCATCATCATCAAGTGATCCTGGACCGCCCGATCCCCTCCCGATTGTGACTTGATCTTCATCATTGTCATCAGATCTTCATTATCAACACCAAATCAGATCCCATCCGTCCAATTCGATCGTGATCATCAGATGAGATCAAAGCAGATCCAACCGTCCGATCATCTTGATCTTGATTACCATCAAGATCCGCACCGATCCGATCCATCCGATCTCGATCGTCGATCAACGCCCTCATCCAATCAAGGCAAGTATTCTCCTTGTACAATTTATTGTCCTAGTACACGCATTTAATTGAAAATACCGCAAACAGATAGTAGTTATGACTCCTCCTTGTCTCATCATTGTTGATCTTAAATTAATCCTCATCGATTCCATAATCTTAACAGTCACAACCCTTTCGTTGTTTTATTTACAAACTAGTTAGACTCATTTATCTCCTAGTCACTTGAACACATGAAACTAAGAAACCTTAGACTTGTAGATGTGTGTTGTATCATGTAAGTGATGATCTTGCATTCCTTTAGTTGAGAAATAGATGTTGCTTGCTGATTTGATAACCACTACATCCGTATTTGTATCACACATTAATCTAGATTCATAATAACCAATTATCATGCAACTTATATATGAAAGACATTCACACTTGCTGTTGTTCTGGACTTTACTTGTTGTTTCGACCCCTTAAAAATCAAAATCTGAACTTGAGCCCTGAATATGAAATGTATCTCTGAATGTCTAGTTGTCGATAGCATCCAGAATTTTCAAATTCCAAGTTACGGTCTAGGAGATATCGCAGTTTTACTGCTGCTGTGTCGGTAGTCGCATATTCACAAAAACTGCTGCACTTCTTTAGTTTACAAATTATTTTAACTATGCTACTAGTAAGTGATTGACATGAAATTTTGTATGCTGTTGCTGGACACCCTAGAGAACATTCCCTAATTTTCTCAGAATTAATTAGTAATGTTTCAACCCTGTTTCACATGTATAAACTCAGATTCACAAATTCTGGCTGAACACAAATGCTGTATAGTTTGCTGTTTTGACATATGTTACCACAACTTTCATGTACCTTAATTATATGCGTTGGAACCGGGAAGGATTCTAGTTTCTAGATCTTCTGACGGATCCACTTTTGCTATCTTGTAGCAACGGGAATCGCAGTCTTGGTGCATCGACCTCATGCTGTCCAGATTTGAGATTTTCGCTGTTCTTGATATTTTGATTTGTTTAGACCCTCGAAATTGTATCCTAACTAGCCTAGATTTGTTCCATGTTCATGATTATGTTCACTTGACTTGTTTCGCACACTTTCATGCTTGTTTAGTAATAATAATAAATAACAAGCTGGGGTTTAAGGAAAAGACCATAGTAGTGGACAATATAGGTAAGTGTACTCGGAAGGAGGCCCGTGTTTCCCAATACTTGGTTCATGAACTTGTTATATCTTGATTGATTCATGGAGCCATTACTTGGCTCATGAACTTGTTGGATTCTTGGACCCATTGTGCGGTTCTTGAACTTGTTAATGTATTCACGAACTTGTTTCGTGAACTTGTTATTTATTTTCCGATTCATGAACCATGCTTGCTTGATACTTGATACCTGAGTACGCCGCCCTATAGACTCCATTACTAGGCCTAAACGAAATTGCATTGATTTTAGCAACCATGTAGTAAAAGTATGGATGCATGAAGTGCTACCTAGATAGTAATAACCACAAGACTTTAACATGAAACTTAAACTTGATACATGCTTACTTGATACTTGATGACATGGTACATGAGACTTGATACTTGAATATAATACTTGACACTTGCAACTCGATACTTGTACTTGACAACTTGACACTAGACTTGAGACTTGTTACTCGACACTTGTACTTGATACTTGTCACTTAATGTTGGATACCCTTACATGTTCACTTGCCACTTACTCCACTATTAATATTTATTACCCAACCTGGTCACTCGAGTTGTCTTTCTTGCTAGCTAGTTCTTGAATTCCCACTACTTGTTGCATCCCAATTATATTCTTGATTCCAAATCTTGTTCCATATTTCTTGTACTTATTTTTACTATTTGTGGTCCTAACTTCCATTAAGGGCATTTCTCTTGTTTTCTCTATTTTTTCCCTTTTTATAATTATTAAGTAGACTTTGGAGACGTGTTGCCGGCTGGAATTGGTGAGCATAGATTTTAAGCTTCAAATGGAGAAAAGACGTGCTTAAATTATTTATTTTCTTTGAGTTATTAATTTCTTGCTACTTAAGACTTGTAACGGGCTTATGTTCCTGAGTTTTATCTTTGATCCAGACTTGAAAACTATTTGGATATTATTATTATGTTTCAATTGTTTTCCGTTGTTTAATAAATTATTCACGCATGTGTGGTTGTAGATACTTGTTATATTCTTGTTATGATGCTGAGTCGATCCTACAACTTATGGATGATGTTAAAATTATTCGCTGGGCTTCGTCACGCTCTCGTATTCCATATTTTTTGGGAAGCGAGGCGTGACATTGTATTAGACTTTTTTAGTCTCATTTATGGGCTATAGTCCACAGTTTTTGGCCATTTTCGTGAGATTTTTTGTTTCCCTCATTTTGTGGGCTATGTCCATTGTTTCCAGTTTTTTCGTGAAAATTTGTATTTGATTGTTTTAGCCTCATTTGTGTACTAGCCCACAATCACGATCAACAGCTCGGATTCGCCGAACAAACAACAACCACCAAAAAACAAGAAGAAAGAAAGAAGGGAGTTAGGGGTTCACGATGGAATTTGAATTCATCGCACTGGAAAATTGTAGGGAAGAGGCTGAATGGTTACGCAACTTCCTTGAGGATATTCCAAGGTGGATAGGTCTGTGCTCCCAATATGCAATTTGTAGAGCACAGAGTAATATGTATAATGGTAAATCTAGACACATTCGCTGAAGACATAATATCATTAGACAACTACTCTCTACTGGGGTTATCTCTGTGGATTATTTAAAGTCAAAGGTTATATATAACATTGCGGATCCGCTAACCAAAGGGTTAAACAGAGAGCTAGTTGATAAATCATCGAGGGGAATGGGACTAAAGCCTATGAAAGAATTCGATACAATGGACACCCAACCTAGCTGACTGAAAATCCCAAGATCTAGGTTCAAAGGGACAACTAAATTGTAAAGACCAAGTTAGATCATTGTGGAGATTTTTCCATGTCCATTCCCACGATGAAACAGTGATTCAGCCCGTAAGGTAACAGGTTAAGCTAGGCTTTTAATGATTCTTATGCGTCGGATATTCGAGCAGAGTAATGCGGGTTACTCTTAACTAAGAAATCACCTATGTAAGAGAGAAGAAAAGCCGCTTCCAAGCGAATAATATACGGCAATATTCTAATCAAACTCTTACAGATCCAGGCGTATGTTCATGGCCAAAACGAACAAAACAGTGAGAACTGAAATGCGTTAGGAAGATTCCTGTGTGATATATGTCATCATTTACAGGGCAGAGACGAGACAGTGCGGTGGCACAGTAGGTCGTCGCGACAGGGAGGATAGGAGGGTGGTCGGGAGATGGCTTGGAGGGCGGCTGTGGTCGGGATGGTGCAGGAGGATGGGAGACAGGGTCGAGGGAAAGAGCACGGAGGTGAGCAAGGGCGGAGTAGGGCTCGAGATGGGAGAGAGACGAAAAGGAGGAGGGAAAGAGATGACGACGGCTGCGTATTTGGAGAGGTGAACAAATTGCATGGGTTAAATAGGGTAGGGTTAAGGTGGGGAAGACGGGTAGGGTATTTCGTGTATGGGTTAGTTAACGGGTAGGGTAGTTTAGGGTTTTATGGTTAGTTATAATGGGTAATTAAAAGGGTTAATGGGTTATGGGTTAAGTTAACAGGGTATAGAAATGAGTTTTGGGGTTTATAAAAACCAGTAAGAATAGGATTTAGTCAAATGGAAATTTGGGTTTAAAAATACAATAGAAAAATAAAATAACAAATAAAATGTAGGATTATATATCAAGATATATATTGTACTACAATATGAAAATTATTTGAAATCACTACAAATACAAAAATCAATAGAAATAGATTTTTAAATCTACAATCAAGATAATAATATTAATAACAACAATAATAATTTTGATATACATATTAAAATGAGATTGGATAAACAAGTTTATTAAAATCCAAATAGTAATAAAATAAGATACAAATAGCCGATCACTTAGAATAAACATTAAAGTTAGAATATACTACTATTTGAAGAAAATACAATTTCCGATTTGAAAAGATTTTAATAGAAGGCCCATAATCGAGTTTAAAATAATAACGAATTCATAAATAATCAAAATACGGGAAAAAATCCACAAAATGAGGCCAAAACAGTAAATTAGAAAATCTCATGAAAGTAATCGTAAACAATGTACTATAGCCCACAAAATGAGGGAAATAAAAATTCTCACTAAAGTGCCCCAAAAATGTGGAATATAGCCCACAAATGAGGCTAAAACAGTCAAATATTAAATTTCGCAAAAGCAGCTGGAAACTGTGGACTATAACCCACAAAATGAGGCCGAAATAGCAAAATACGAAATCGCATGAAAGTGATCGAAAACAGTGTACTATAGCCCACAAAATGAGCGAAATAAAAATTCTCACGAAAGTTCCCAAAAACGGTAGACTATAACCCACAAAATGAGGCCAAAATTGTTTAATTCGAAATCTCATGCCATTGATCGAAAACATGGTACTATAGCCGACAAAATTAGGGAAATAAAAATTCGCACTAAATGGCCGAAAACTGTGGACTATAGCCCACAAATGAAGCTAAAACAGTCAAATACAAAATTTCGCAAAAACGGTCGGAAACAGTGGACTATAACCCACAAAATGAGGCTAAAATAATAAATACGAAATCTCAAGAAAGTGATCGAAAACCGTGTACAATAAATAGCACACAAAATGAGGGAAATAAAAGTTCACTCAAAAGTTGCCGAAAACATTGGACTTTTGCCCGCAGATGAGGCTTAAACAGTCAAATACAAAATTTCACGAAAACGACCAGAAATTGTGGACTATAACCCACAAAATGAGGCCAAAACAGTAAAATAGGAAATCTCAGGAAAGTAATCAAAAACAGTGTAGCCCACAAAATGAGGGAAATAAAAATTCACTCAAATGTCGCTGAAAACATCGGACTATTACCCGCGGATGAGGCTGAAACAGTTAAATACAAAATTTCACGAAAACGACCACAAACTGTGGACTATAACCCACAAAATGAGGCCAAAACAGTAAATTAGGAAATCTCATGAAAGTAATCGAAAATAGTGTACTATAGCCCACAAAATGCGGGAAATAAAAGTTCTGACTAAGTGCTCGAAAACTGTGGACTATAGCTCACAAATGAGGCTAAAACAGTCAAATACTGTTGCCGCTAAATCTGGTGTGGGGGCAAACAAATAGTATTTGTGGATTCTTGGGAAACTTTGAATAACAGACCTGTTACCTATTCCGCCGGAGTTTGATCGTCGCTCCCGCCGTTCACCTGCAAAAAGTGCGAGACACCGGGGTTGTTTCCGGCAATGCACCCTCCGACGCTCAAGTCAGTAATCAGAAGTGATTATGAAAGAGCGTAAAACTGGCAAAAGATTGATTACCTCTTAATGGAGATGGATGGGGGGTATTTATAGGCGCCGCTGGGATCAGATTAGGAATGTAATCCTTGTGGTCAGATAAGGAATGTATTCCCTAATCCCCAGTGAAAGGATAGATATGAATCAGGGCCGTTGATTAGGATTAATCAGAAACCCTAATTCTATCCTTTCTGGACCGGGTTTGCTGCGGGTTAAAACCCGCACCCAGTTGAGGTGGATCCGTTTGTGGGTTCGTGGGTCTCCGAGGAGGAGAACCAGTACCCGCCTCAAACCTATTGGTAGGTGAAATTACCGTTTTACTCCTGGGCTTCAAGATTCGTGCCCGATTTGGACGGTTCCGATTTAACCCCATTTTTAGCCATATCACGAGCCCCCCACTCCCAAAGACTGAGTTTGATCAGCCTTTGAGGAGTAGTTTTACTGTTTTAATGGCTAGTGGAGTTGTATCGGAGTCCAAATGGAAGGTTTTGAATCTTTGAAGGAGGTAGTGTGGTGATTTGTCAAGTTGTTTGCACTCTAAGTTGTTCTTGAGCTTTTCTGGATATTTTGTGATTTTTATCTATTTTTTCGGATTATTTACTTAATTTTGCGAAGTGTTAACTAGTCGTTCGGGGGTCTCAACAACACGTTCTAGGCATTAATTGTTCGTTCAGGGACCCAAAAATATACCCCCGAATTTATAATTATTTTCTAGACATTTTAGTTAATTTTCCCGAATTTTTAGTAATTTTTTCGCAATTTTTAAATAAATAAAACGATTAAAATAAATAAAAATTAATTTTTAATACCGATTTATGGCGTGGCACGATCTGAGCCCTCCATCAGCATCGAGCGTGTTTTTCTGGGCGATCGGACGGACGATCCATGTTGCTCGGTAGATAGTTTCTCCGTATGTGAGGGTCGGTTCCTCGTCCCCTCGGCTCGGCAGCTCTGCACTTAGCTCGGAATCTGCCGAACTACGTGGCAAGATCCTGAGCGTCCATCTCAGCGCGGATCCCCAAAAAATGCTATCTTGTCGTTTAGTGAACGTGGCAAGATCTGAGCCGTCTATCACATCGAGCACGTTTTTTGACAAGATCCAACGGCTGAGGAGGGTCGGTGGAATTTTTCTCCATATGTGGGGGTCGGTTCCTCGTCCCCTTAGTTCGGCAGTCCGGCTTTGTAGGCCGAACAAGTGCTCCGACAGGACGTCCGGTTCGACCTAGTAGCTCGAAGGCTCGACCAAGCTGTTTGTTAGCTCGGCTGAGCGCTCCGGTGGCTCAATTCCTTATCTGCTGTATTAGGGGCTCGGTGGTCCAGCCCAGCTGTTCGGTAGCTCGGCAGTTAGCTCGGAATCTGCCGTACTACGTGGCAAGATCCTGAACGTCCATCTCAGCGCGGATCCCCAAAAAATGCTATCTTGTCGTTTAGTGAATGTGGCAAGATTTGAGCCGTCCATCACGTCGAACACGTTTTTTGACAAGATCCAACGGCTGAGGAGGGTCAGCGGAATTTTTCTCCATATGTGGGGGTCGGTTCCTCGTCCCCTCGGTTCGGCTCCTTCTGCAGCTCGGCCTGGGGCCTCAGGATTTGCCGAGCTACGTGGCGCGATCCTGAGGGTCCATCACGGCGCAAATCTCGAGGACAGGGTTCAGATCACGAGAAAACGTTATTTTGTCGTTTTGTGAGCGTGGCGTTATCTGAACCGTCCATCGAGTTTTGGTACGAATTTTGGAACGATCTGACGGTGATTCGGCCTCGGCAGAATTTTTCTCCATATGTGGAGGTCGGTACCTCGTCCCTTCGGTTCGGTTAGAACAGTTGTTCGGTGGCAGATCGAGGTGTTGTTTGCCGAGGAATGGAGCTAGGTGCTTCAAAGAGTTCTGGCTTTGAACCGTCATTACCCTCCAACTCAGTAGCTCGGTTGCTTAGCCAAGCTGTTCGGCAGCTCGGCTAGGCACACCGGTGGCCAGAGGCTCGGAATGTAATGCCCTGGATCCCTGTTATCGGACATCCATGACATCACCAAGATCATTGCCTTCAAATGCATCTCAACACAGTAAACAATGTGGAAATTTAAACATTTTTATTGACATCAGAGTTGTTACATTAATAATTACAAATATCAAATTGTCCTTGGACAAGGAATACAAATTACATAACTTTATTACAACTGACTACAAGAATACTTAAACATTTTGTGGAGCCATTGGCTGTCTTTCAGATCGGCAATCCCTTGGTAACTGCCGAAACTCCGTTGAGTGGTCTATCTGCCCCCTCTGGGACTTGCCCCTCGGCTTGAGCCTTCTGCTACGCGACCCTGATAATTTTGCACCCGCTCGAACGGTAGACGTGCATACTGCCACTACTTGGATGCCCTGCTGATCTTGGCTCTCCTATACTCGTGACCTGATATCCATGTACCTAAAAGGTAGGGTACGTCAGTAATTCTACTGACGCAATGTTGATAAGGGAACAGCGATCCTCAAACTATCACACTCACAAATTCATCTTGAATGAAAAATTCAACGTGCATCCTGATTTCCTAGTGTTCGTGTATGCCATGACCTAAAGTCTATTCAAACACAAGGTACAGAACATATGCACCTAATCTAATGTCAGCAAGACTCTGGACACACATGCATCCCATACTACATGTGCCCCAGATCAAGTCGTTTCTCCAGTTCAGGGATTTGAACCCTCGCTATGCAATGCATTCTAATTTGGTCTACTTCCTGTTCCTGATAGTATGACATGGTTGAGGAGGTGAAAATAAAAGAAATAATGTGGGGCGCTACCCCGAAGTCACCAATAATTGCTGCGTCGAACCATCCTCGAAAGCTGTGACGAACTTACAGATATGCCGCAGTATATCCATTGCGCAAAGATCCCTTATGATCCGTTCGTGTCCACCAACATAGAACATGACGACTTCGGAGGTCTAGTTCTTACCATGGTACTTCAGGAATTAACAGTGCAAGACATGCGCCGCAGCGCGTATCCCTAATGACAGGAAGAGACAACCAGTATCACCACTTAGTGCTAACTCTCAGAACGAGTTGGATTATAGAGAATCACCCCTAACACCAATTCAGTCTTCAAGCAAAACAATAAAAGAAAACCTAATCAATGCAGTTTACTGAAAATAGGTTGTTATTCAAACCACACTCGGTGTCGATCAACAAAGTCGAGCCTGACTGGTCTGTCAAGGTAACAACCATCCCGGAATCACATCCACTGATTCCCAATACCTTCATAGTTCAGCGACCCAAAATAATCCCGGCCCGTGACCCTCAGCGAGCGGTCTAATGATGCCCTGATGGTGTAATACAATTTAGTGAAGGTAAGCACGCACATAATTATCCATTCTTGACTATTGATAGACTCAGGCATCGAGACACCCAGTACAATCCCACAGAGCTATGTCCCAACTCACTCATGTCCACCATGAGTACATGCACAGGAACTTGCCTAAGTTCTGAATGAAACGCTAAAACCCATCCTTTAAATCTGATAGCTCACGATCACCCTACTGCGGTAAGCAGAGGGTTCCTTATCCATTGTCCGATGGAACAGTCAAGTAATACCAGTAGCTGTGACCCAAGCTACACTCATCGGAAACTAATACACTCAGAATTTTCTAGAAGGGTAAGGAGATCCGTTGCCATCCCCTAGTCGATGATTCCCTCAATTTCTTTTAAAGGACTCAAGTCCCCGAGTTAACTCAAAGCTTGAAGTCAGTCTAGACAATAGGTTGCTAAACTCGTAATGTCCATAAATTCTAGCACATAAGTCAGAATTGCTTGGTATCTCCCATTCTGGAAAGGTAAGACCCTAGTTTATAACTTTCCAGTTGACTATTTCCTCAAATTCAATCGTCTTGTCATCCAATAACCCTTATATACTCTTAGTAGTATGTTCCTTTTCACACTTGCTGTAATACCCTGCAAAATAGCATATGGCTATTTTGCACTGTGACCCGTGCATTGACTAAGTATTGCACACGATTACATTTTTCCTAGAAATTATCAGTTAAATTGAGAGATTTCAGACATACGGGCTGTTCTGAATCCGATGAAGTAAACTCGAAATATCGTCTCGATTAAACTGGGGTTTTGTCCCGATTATTTCGACTAGACAATTGTCGGGTGAAAATTATAATTTCTATAAAAAATGTATTTTTATGGATTTTAATTTATATGTATTAGTTATTTCAATTAAGCTAGTGCTTGAAGTGAATGTGGTATGAGTTTGTGCACTAGGGTTAGAATCGGAGGGTGGTGACCTAGGGTTCCTTGACCTAACCTAGGGTTAGGAACCCTAGCATCATGATGATCATGGCTTGATCTTGATAAAGATCCAATGGTATGATTAATTCACCATGTGGTATATGTGTATGTTGACTTAAGGAATAGGAAGCTTCCTAGGAGCTTCAAGGAAGCTTCCATGAAGCTTCCTTGCTTGATGTGTTGGCACCCATCCCACCCTTCATCCCTTCACCCATTCTACTCTCCATCTCAACCATACACCTCACCACCATCCACCCCACACCCACCCCTCCTTTGCAGGCCCATATAAACCCCACCCCCATCTCACTTCACTCCATTTTTTTCAAGCTCCATCTATTCTCCTCCTTAGCTTTCCCCATTCCTCCTTGTCCAAAATATATATATATATATATATATATATATATATATATATATATATATATATATATATATGTATATGTAGGAGAAAAAAAAAAGGAAGAAGTCTATAAGAAAAGAAGTAGTAGAGAAGGAGAAGAAGAAGTGTAGGAGAAGGTGTTGGCCAAGGTACACAAGCACAAGGAGCAAAGAGAAAAATAAGCTAAGCCTACAAGGAGTGTTCTTGCAACTTCAAGTGGGTGATCTTTGAACTCTTTGGTATTTATTTTGTTTTGGTATGAATGGATGTGTAGTAGTGATAGTTATGATTTGGTTACCATGATTGAGTATGAGTAGTGCTAGGAAAAGATAAATTGTATGGTAGAGAATTATTCTTTTGAGTTTGATTAAGTAGCATGATTGTGAGGGTATATTGGAAAATTTCTTACGCCCAAACGGTTTGGAATCTTGGGATAAAATTCTGGGGTATTGTTCCTCTATGTATTTAGAGTAACCATGATTTTTTCCATAATTTTTGGATGCATTTTAGTGGCCCAAACAGCGGGTCCAAGTCCGGACAGTAAGCAGCCAGAATGGCTGCTGGCTGAGATGATTTTTGGGTGTCTTTCCGATTTTATATCTCGGAAATGACAGGGAATTTTGAGTTGAAATTTTTTGTGGACGCTTCTGTATGTGTCTACAACCATAGTCATAAATTTTGTAATTTTCCGAGGTCGTTTGATGCCCCGAAAAAATAGTAGAATGCGACTGGTCCGTAGGTGTCGGCTGAAGCTGACTGTGCTTTGTGCTGAAGTTCAAAAGGCCATAACTTCGTGTACGTTTATCATTTTGCTACGAAATTTTGGGAGTAGCTTGGGGTATGAGTCTATTTGATGAATCTCAAATTTTAGAATTTTTTAGAAGTCATTTGATGAGGTTTCAAGGGTAATTAGTGAGGGGCAGTAAACACCCTGCTGGAAATAAACAGCTGAAATATAGCTATGTTTGAGGAGTCGTAGATCGCTGTGTGAAATGAATTTGAATGTGATTTTTGGACACGATGAAATGGTATATGTGTAGATAAAGAATATCAAATTTCATGATTGTTGGACTTAGGGATGATTTACTATTGAATTTTAAAATAGCGTACGTTCAGCCTAGTACGAGTTGTCTAGTTCGTGGAGATAGATATTGCTAGGCTTATCTGTTAAGAATTTGGGCGACCGGCCAACTGGAGAATTGCAGTAGGGAATCATAACTCTCTAACCCAATTAGGATTTGTAATTCCAGGTTGTAGGCTATAACTTTCCAAGGTGGACAGATTCGGCTTTGTCAATGAAATGTTGCTAGAAAAATCAACCCTTCCCTTGTGATGCACCCAATGGAAATTGGTGTATGTGAGAACATTAAGAATTGAATCTGAGGACGTATCCAAATAGGAAGTTAAGGTAGACAATCCCACCTTCCCATGGGACCCAGAATTGAGTGATTTCGATAACTAAGCGAACTCTTATGATATTGGACAAATGCAGCAAGTGTGAAAAGAAATGTACTACTAAGAGTATATGAGGGATATTGGATGTCGAGATGATTGAACTTGAGGAAGTAGTCAACTAAAGAATTGTAAACTAGGGTCTTACCTTTCCAGAGTTAGAGGTACCAAGCAATTCTGACTTGTGTGCTGGAATTTATGGACATTGTGAGTTTAGCAACCTATTGTCTAGACCGACTTCAGGGTTTGAGTTAACTCGGGGACTTGAGTCCTTTAAAAGGAAATTGAGGGAATCATCGACTAGGGGATGACAACGGATCTCCTCGCCTTCTAGGAAATTCTGAGCGTATTGGTTTCCGATGAGTGTAGCTTGGGTCACAGCTACTGGTATTTCTTGATTGTTCCATCGGACAATTGATGAGGAACCCTCTGCCTACCGCAATATGGTGATCGTGAGCTATCAGATTTAAAGATGGGTTTTTAGCATTTTATTCGGAACTTAGGCAAGTTCCTGTGCATGTACTCATGGTGGACATGAGTGAGTTGGGATATAGCTCTGTTAGATTGTATTGGGTGTCTCGATGCCTGAGTCTGTCAAAAGTCCAGAAAGGATAATGATGTGCATGCTTACCTTCACTAAATTGTATTACACCATCAGGGCGCCGTTGGACCATCCACTGAGGGTCACGGACCGGGATTATTTTTGGGTCGCTGACCTATGAAGGTATTGAGAATCAGTAGAGGTGATTCTAGGATGGTTGTTACCTTGACAGACCAGCCAGGCTCGAATTTGTTGATCGACACCGAGTGTGGTTTGAATAACAACATATTTACAGTAAAATGGATTGATTAGGTTTTTCCTTGTTGTTTCGCTCAAAGACCGAATTGGTGTTAGGGGTGATTCCCTATAATCCAACTTGTTCTGAGAGTTAGCACTAAGTGGTGATACTGGTTGTCTCTTCCTGTCATTAGGGATACGCACTGCAGTGCGTATCTTGCACTGTTAATTCCTGAAGTACCATGGTAAGAACGGGATGCTGATATCCTGGCGGATCGGAGGTATTTTAGGACCTCCGAGGTCGTCATGTTCTATGTTGGTGGACACGAACGGATCAAAAAGGATCTTTGCGCAATGGATATACTTGCGGTATATCTGTAAGTTCGTCACAGCTTTCGAGGATGGTTCGACGCAGTAATTATTGGTGACTTCGGGGTAGCGCCCCGCATTATTTCTTTTATTTTATTTTCACCTCCTCAACCATGTCATACTATCTGGAACAGGAAGTAGACCAAATTAGAATGCATTGCATAGCGAGGGTTCTAATCCCTAACATGGAGACAACAGCTTGATTTGGAAAGTATGTAGTATGGGATGCATACATTTTCAAACTCTCGCTTGCATTAGACTAAGTATGTTGGCTTGACCTGGGTCACATGTAGTATGGGATGCATGTGCATCCAGAATCTTGCTTACGTTAGATTAAGTGCATCTGTTCTGTACCTTGTGTTTGAATAGACTTTAGGTTAGATTAAGTGCATCTGTTCTATACTCTGTATTGTTGCATTAGACTCAGGTCATGACATACACGAACACTAGGAAATCAGGATGCACGTTGAATTTTCCATTCAAGATGAATTTGTGAATGTAATAGTTTGAGGATCGCTGTTTCCTTATCAGCATTGCGTCAGTAGAATTACTGACATACCCCACCTTTTAGGTACATGGATATCAGGTCACGAGTATAGGAGAGCACCAGATCAGCAGGGCATCCAAGTAGTGGCAGTATGCACATCTACCCTTCGAGCGGGTGCAGAATTGTCAGGGTCACGTAGCAGAAGGCTCAAGCCGAGGGGCAAGTCCCAGAGGGGGCAAAAAGACCACTCAACAGAGTTTTGGAAGTTACCAAGGGATTGCCGATCTGAAAGATAGCCAATGGCTTCACAAGAAATGTTTAAGTATTCTTGTAATCAGTTGTAATAAAGTATGTAATTTGTATTCCTTATTCAAGGACAATTTGATATTTGTAATTATTAATGTAACAACTCTGATGGCAATAAAAATGTTTAAATTTCCACGTTATTTACTGTGTTGAGATGCATTTGAAGGCAATGATCTTGGTGATGTCACGGATGTCCGATAACGGGGATCCGGGTCGTTACACTTGCTGCACTTGTCCGATATCATAAGAGTTCACTTAGTTATCGGAATTACTCAATTCCGGGTCCTATGGGAAGGTGGGATTGTCTACTTTAACCTTCTAATTGGACACGTCCTCAGATTCAATTCTTAAGGTTCTCAAAGATACCAATTTCCATTGGGTGCATAACAAGGGAAGAGTTGATTTTTTTTCTAGCAAACATTTCATTGACAAGGCCGAATCTGTCCAGTTTGGAAAGTCATAACTTCCAACCTACAACCTGGAATTTCAAAATCCCCATTTGGGTTAGACGGCTATGATTCCCTACTGCCAATCTCTAGTTGGCCAGTCGCCCAAATTCTTAACAGATAAGTCTAGGAATATCTATCCTTACGAACTAGACAACTTGTACTGGGCTGAACGTGCCCTACTTTAAAATTCAATAGTAAATCATCCCTAAGTCCAACGATCATGAAATTTGAGATTCTCTATCTACATATATACCATTTCATCATGTCCAAAATTTACATTCAAATTCATTTCACACAATGATCTACGACTCCTCAAACATAACCCGATTTTCAGCTGTTCTTTTTCAGCAGGGTATTTACTGCCTCTCACTAAATACCTTTGAAACCTCGTCAAATGACTTCTAAAAATTCTAAAATTTGAGATTCATCAAGTAGACTCATACCCCAAGCTACTCCCAAAATTTCGTAGCAAAATAATAAACGTACACGAAGTTAAGGCTTTTTGAACTTCAGCCCAAAGCACAGTCAGCTTCAGCCGACACCTACGGACCAGTCGCATTCTACTATTTTTTCGGGGCATCAAACGACCTCGGAAAATTACGAAATTTAAGACTATGGTTGTAGACACATACAAGAGCGTCCACAAAAATTTCCAGATCAAAATTCTCTGTCATTTTCGAGATATAAAATCGGAAAGACACACAAAAATCATCACAGCCAGCAGCCATTCTGGCAGCTTACTGTCCGGACTTGGACCCACTGTTTGGGCTACTAAAATGCATCCAAATATTATGAAAAAAATCATGGATACTCTACATACATAGAAGAACAATACCCCAAAGTTTTAGCTCAAGACCCCAAACCGTTTGGGCGTAAGAAATTCCCCAACATATCCACACAATCATGCTATTTAATCAAAACTAAAAAAAAGAGTAATTCTCTACCATACAATTTATCTTTTCCTAGTACTTCTCATACTCAAACATGGTAACAAAATCATAGCTATCACTACTACACATCCATTCATACCAAAACAAAATAAATACAAAAGAGTTCAAAAGATCACCCACTTGAAGTTTGCAAAATCTCCTTGTAGCTTGGCTCCTAGCTTTGCTTGCTTGCTTGTCTTTGCTCCTTGTGCTTGTGTACCTTGGCCTACACTTCTTTTTCTCCTTCTCTACTACTCCTTCTATTTAATAGACTTCTTCCTTTCCTACATACATACATACATATATATATATATATATATATATATATATATATATATATATATATATATATATATATATATATATATATATATATATATATTGAACAAGGAGGAATGGAGAAGGCTTAGGAGGAGAATGAAATGGAGTTTGAAAATGGAGTGAGGTGAGATGGGAGGTGGGGGTTATATGGGCCGGTTGATGAAGTGTGGGTGTGGGATGGATGGTGGTGAGGTGTAGGGATGAGATGGAGAGTAGGATGGGTGAAGTGATGAAGGGAGGGATGGGTGCCAACACATCCAAGCTAGGAGCTTCTTGGAAACTTCCTTGAAGCTCCTAGGAAATTTCCTTTCTTCATGGTCAACTTCCACATGGTGAATTAATCCCACCATTGGATCTCATCAAGATCCAAGCCATGATGTGATGCTAGGGTTCCTAACCCTAGGTTAGGTCAAGGAACCCTAGGTCATCACATTCCCATTCTAACCCTAGTGCACAAATACAATTCACATTTAATCCAAGCACTAGCTTTAATTAAAAGTAACCCATATATTAAAATCTATAAAATATAGGTTTTGTAGAAATTATAGCTTTCTCCTGACAATTGTCTGGTCGAAACAATCGGGACAAAACCACGGTTTAATTGAGAAGATATCCCGAGTTTATCTCATCGGGTTCAGAACAGCTCGTATGTCTGAAATCCCTCAATTTAACTGATAATTTCTAGGAAAAATGTAATCGTGTGCAATACTCAGTCAATGCACGGGTTACAGTGCAAAATAGCCATATGCTATTTTGCGGGGTATTACGTACGCGTGGCTAGATCCGGAGCGTTCATCACGACGTGAATCACGAGAACGGGGTTCAGATCATGAGAAAACGTTATCTTATCGTTTTGTAAGCGTGGTGCTATCTGAACTGTCCATCGAGTTTTGACACGAATTTTGGAACGATCCGACGGTGATTCGGGCTCGGCAGAATTTTTCTCCATATGTGGAGGTCGGTACCTCGTCCCCTCGGTTCGTTTCGTTGGCAGGTCGAGGTGTTGTTTGACGAGGAACGGAGTTGGGTGCTTTGAAGAGTTCTGGCTTTGAACCGTCGTCACCCTCCAACTCAGTAGCTCGGTTGCTTAGCCAACCTGTTCGGTAGCTCGGCTAGGCACACCGGTGGCCGAGTCATGGACTTAAGTGATTTGAGGAGTCTTTGTTTTGAAACGTCGCAGCTTTCCGTTTTGGCGCTTTGGCTTCTCTTAGTGGGCTTTTAAATGCCCAAGGAAGCCCAAACGTCGCATTGTGGTTATAAGTTCTCACTCCCCCACCCCATAGCTCATTTCTCACTTTTCACTCCAAGTTTTCACTTTTACTCTCTGTGTGCTCTGCTAGCGGCGATTTTAGCTCCAAGGCGGTTGCGTTAGCTGTCGCGTGGGCCAGGCGATTTCCGGCGAACTAATTCCGACCGTGAACGTCACTTCAAGAACACGTCACATCAAGGTCAGTTTATTTGCCTTAGCTTTTTTTAGAGATGTCAAGGGTAGACTTGGGGAGTGAGGCCTCGTCCTCGGGCAATAGTGGCGCCGAGGAGAGGAGGCGAATGGAGATCCGGAGAAAGGGGAAGGAGGTGGCCGAGCCGTCCGTGGCCGAGGCGAAGAAGAAGAAGAAGGTAGTGGCCCGATCTCCTGTAGTCGAGGAGATCGTGGAGACCTTGAGGCAAGCCCCTGAGTCGGGCCGGTACCCTTGTGTACTGTCCGGCCATGCCGAGGTCAGGCAATACGAGGGCGACCTTATGAAGAAGGCGATCATAGGTCGATCGGAAGTCTACGAGGAGAACAACCCGGTTCTGACCACCGAGGTGGACGAGATTGCATCGGTGTTATCCGAGAGGGACCTGCTCCGGATCAGAAAAGGGTTCGCCATCCCTCCGGAGTACAGGCTAATCCTCCCCGGCCCTGGGATGCAAGCAAACTCCAAACTGTCGTCGTCGGATATGTGTATGTTCGACTACGACTCGCTAAATGCCGGATTGCACTTTCCTCTGCACCCCTTTGTGTTAGAGGTCCTCCAGTGGTACTGCCTGGTGCCGACTCAGTTCATGCCGAACACCTGGCGCCATGTGAATGCCTTCTTGTTGCAGTGCCGCAACGCCGAGGTCGAGCCAGATATGACGATCATTCGGAGCATGTATCGGATTCACCGAATGCACAAGACCAAGCATCGCTACTACCTGTCACCCCGGAGAGGCGTTAGGATTATAGAGAATCCGGACTCGATCAAAGGTTGTAAGGAGAAGTTCTTTTTGTTGAGGGAGCCCTCGATGCTGAAGATTCCGACTCAGTGGAAAGTAGAGGTGCCAAAGTTTGCGAGGGCCGACCTGGTACTGACTGCGGCCGAGGAGGAAGTGGTGGGGAAGATCATGGCTCTCCCCATGTTGAGCTGGAGGGAAATGATGGAGGAGGTGCTACACGGGTCGGGCCTCAGTCCGATCGACCCGAGTACGCTCCTGACACCTCGTAATATATTTATTTATTTTTTTCTAAGTTTTTAGCTCGTTTCGCTAACTTGCTGTTTGTTTTGTTGTTCGGAACAGAAGCGCCGAGGATGGACTTTCTGGGGATGATGAACGAGCGAGGCAAGGTTGCCGACGGAAGGAAGAGGAAGAGGCCGTGCACGACAGCTTCGTCCGGCCGGCCCTCTAAGGTTCCTTCAGCAGTAGCTTCGCCTACTACCGTTGCTGAGGTCCCCTCGCCAGCGGTGGTCGTTGCCGCCGACCCCTCAGCCCCTGCTACATCTACCACGGCCAGTGAGGCCTTCGACATTTCGACGACGCTGTCGCTCCAGGCTCTGCCCCTGACCACTCACGCCGAGGAGATCCTGACCGAACAGCACAAGAAGCTGTTCGTTCCAAACTGGCGAGTCAAGAACCACGACGGCTTCCTCGGGGACTCGCAGATGTGCATGCAAGCCGTCAAACACTTGGCGACCCCGAAGGATCGAGCCGCACTGAAGGCGGGGACGACTGGCGATGACACCTACGAAGTCGCTCGGTCGCTCGTGTCGGTAAGTTTTGCATTCATTTTTCTTGAGAATTTCTTAAGTCTGCCGTTCGGCTTTTACTTTGTTCTTATTCTCTTTTTCCTTCGGCAGGCCACTTGTCACTTCGGCCATCTCCTTCAAGCGTTCGCCGAACAGGAGAAGGAGTTGAAGGCCGCCAGTGATAAGGACAGGGCGGACAAGGTGAAGGCGGTTCAGCAGCTCGAGGCAGAGCAGAGACGCGCGGATGGCTTGGAGGTCCTGGTCGCCGACCTTGAGGCGGACCTGGAGCGAGCGAAGGGGCGGCTCGCCGAAGAGGTTGCCAAGGTTGCTAAGTCTGCCGAGGAGTTGGCGGCCTCTTCGAAGGCTCTGGCAGAAGCGAAGGCAGAGAAGGACGCCGTGGCGGCGGTGATCAGGGCCGAAGTCGAGGCCGAGGCGAAGGTGCACATGGCCTAGAACATGGAGAAGTCCTACAAGAGGGCGCTCGACCACGTCCAGGACTGCGTCCCCGGCTTTCATCGGGTCGGATACAGGCTGTGGCCTGGAGCTGCGGCATATGGCGAAGAGGAGGAAGGCAAAGAGGAGGAAGGCGACGACGAGGAGGAGGTGGTCCCTGAGGCTGTGGTGACCGACCCCCAGGCCGGGGCGACGGGGAATGAGGGGCCGTCTGGCGAGGCACCTGTGGTCGAGCCGACGACGCAGGTGGACCCCTGATCTCCTCGTCTTTTGTATTTTTGTTTTTTCTTTTTTTTAAAAAAAATGTAACGCCTTTTTGCGGACTGGCCTCCGCCTCTTCTTTATGAATGAAAATCTTATTTCAAATTTGTCTAAGTGTTTGGCTGGGTCTTTAGTCTTCCAATTGTGACGTTCTCGTCTTTCAGATCCTCGAACATGCTCTAGATACCACTGCAGCTCGGCATCGTGCTGAACTGTTTAAGCAGTCTCGCGAGGCTCGCCTCGATGGGGAGATCGAACTGATCAGGAGAGTGTCACTCAATGTGGAGAAGAAGAACAGCAAGCTGCTGGCCGAGGTGTACCACTTACGGATAGTCGAGGAGGAGCTCTCGACGAAGGAGGAAGAGCTGGCCTCGGCGCTGGCCGAGCGAGATGAGCTCGCGAAGAAGGTCGAGCAGCTGCAGAGGGTCACGGTCGACAAGAGCATCGAGGTGACCAATCTGCGTCGCATTATATCTGATAGTGCTGAGTACCCGGGTTCGGCGAAACTCCCTCGATTCAAGATACTGGTTAAGGACGACACTTTGAAAGACAGGATCGTCGAGCTCGAGGAGGAGGTGGCTCGTCTGAAGCCTCAGCCCGTGAGAACTAACGTCCACACCACCTCATGCACTCGCGAGGAGAGAGAGCGAGGGATCTCCTTTTACGAGCTCGCGACTCGTGCTCCCGTTGTTGGTCGGACTGCGGCCGATGCCCAAAACGGTGTTGCTGTTAGCTCGAGCGGAGCCTCGGTCGGAGCCACTGTTAGGGTTAGCGGCGAAGAGGCGTCCCAGTTCGTCGGCCTAGATACGAGCTCGGAGATGAAGAGACGAAAACACCGAGTGTCTCTGAATCGGAACATTCCTATTCCGAGGAGGCGCTGAACAAGTTGTATCGAGCTTTTGATTTCTTGCATCGTCTTCTTCGTTGTAATCTCTTGCCTTGTAAATTTATCAAGTTGCTTTTTTGCTGTAACTTCTTGCCTTGTAAATTTATCAAGTTGTTTTAATGAAATCGAAGTTCGTCCGCCCATTGTTGTGTCGTAGTTGCCTTACTCTTGAAACGAACCATAAGGACCAATAGTTAGCTTCTTCGAGCGTTCTAGCCATAGAACTCTTGCCTTAGCTGTAGAACTTTAGCTCTTGCTCGGAGTATACCGAGGCAACTTTGCACTTCGGTGGTGTGGTAGCTCGGATTTCAGACCCGAACCACGTGGCTCAATCTGGACGGTCGATCACGATCGTGGCACGAATCACGAGGCGGGAGGCACGAGTTTTGAGAAAACAATATCTTGTCGTTTTGTGGATACGTGGCACGATCTGATCCGTTCATCAGGTTCTAGCACGCATTTTGAGACGATCCAACGGTGAAATTGGTTCGGCGGAATTTTTCTCCATATGTGGAGGTCGGTTCCTCGTCCGCTCGGTTCGGGATACTGAGGTAGTGCAGTCGGGCCGAGCGTTGGACTCCGAACTCGCCGTTAGAGTGGTTCAATCTGGACGGTCGATCACGATCATGGCACGAATCACGAGTCGGGAGGCTCGAGTTTCGAGAAAACGCTATCTTGTCGTTTTTGTGGATACGTGGCACGATCTGATCCGTTCATCATGTTCTAGTACGCATTTTGGGACGATCTAATGGTGAAATTGGTTCGGCGGAATTTTTCTCCATATGTGGAGGTCGGTTCCTCGTCCGCTCGGTTCGGGATACTGAGGCAGTGCAACCGAGCCGAGCGTTGGACTCCGAACTCGCCGTTAGAGTTGTTCAACGGTTATGGGAGCAGTTCTGAATGGCGAACTACTTCTAGCTCGCTTAAGAGCGAGCATGCGAAGTAGAGTCAAGCCAAGTGTTGGACTCCGAACCATCGTTAGGGTTGTTCAACGGCTGTGGGAGCAATTCCGAATGGCGAACTACTTCTAGCTTGCTTAAGAGCGAACTTGCGAAGTAGAATAGAGCCAAGTGTTGGACTCCGAACCATCGTTAGAGTTGTTCAACGGTTGTGGGAGCAATTCCGAATGTCGAACTACTTCTAGCTCGCTTAAGAGCGATCTTGCAAAGTAGAATCGAGCCAAGTGTTGGACTCCGAACCATCGTTAGAGTTGTTCAACGATTGTGGGAGCAATTCCGAATGGCGAACTACTTCTAGCTCGCTTAAGAGCGAACTTGCGAAGTAGAATCGAGCTAAGTGTTGGACTCCGAACCATCGTTAGAGTTGTTCAACGGTTGTGGGAGCAATTCCGAATGGCGACCCACTCCTAGCTCGCTTAAGAGAGAGCTTACGGAGCAGAATCGAGCCAAGTGTTGGACTCCGAACCATCGCTAGAGTTGTTCAACGGTTGTGGGAGCAATTCCGAATGGCGACCCACTCCTAGCTCGCATAAGAGCGAGCTTGCGGAGCAGAATCGAGCCAAGTGTTGGACTCCGAACCATCGTTAGGGTGAAGAGTAAAAGCAGAGAGATGCAAACAATTTTACAAGTAAAATATGAAAAAACTTTCTTTATTGATGACTAATGGTCGGCTGCTTCTAAAGTTGCGAGCCGTTATTACAAAAGTGAAATAAAGGGAAAAAAATACAAGTAATAGGAGAGGAACGGTTCGACATCCCAGAATACTTAGAGAGGCGTTGATGCTCTCTCTTGGTATTTTAGAAGATGGTCGGCATTCCAGGTCCTGGGGATCTCTCTGCCTTCGAGGTCTTCTAGTCTATATGTCCCGGGCCGAACTACTTTGGCGATCTTGTAAGGTCCCTCCCAATTCGGAGCCAGTTTACTCTTTTGACCAGGAAGAGAGATGGCTAACTTTCTGAGGACCAAGTCCCCTTCTTTGAGGTCGGTAGGACGGACTCTCTTATTGTATGCCAACTCGATCCTTCTTCGGTAGCTTTGTTGACGAATGGCAGCTCTTTCTCGGATCTCATCAATCAGGTCTAGATTTGCTCGGAGCTCTCTGGTATTTTGTTCTTCTTCATAAGCCATTAGACGAGGAGAGGGTATACCGACTTCTAGGGGGATCATAGCCTCGGACCCATAGGTGAGATTGAACGGAGACTCTCCTGTGAGGGTCTGTTTTGTAGTGCAGTTGTTCCACAGCACGTTAGGGAGCTGATCGACCCATAAGCCATTAGAGCATTTGTCCAACCTCTTCTTAATATCGGAGAGGATCTGTCGATTAGCATTCTCGACTTGGCCATTCGACTGTGGATGGGAAACGAAGGAGAATCGGTGTTGGATGGCGAGGTCTTCACAGAGAGCTCGGAAGGCAGCCCCGGTGAACTGGATTCCGTTGTCTGTTATGAGGACCCGAGGGACACCGAATCGGCAGATTACGTTCTTCCAAAAGAACTGAACTACCTTGTTTTCGGTGATCCTAGCCAAGGGCTCGGCGTCTATCACTTTGAGAAGTAGTCGATCGCCACGACTAAGAATTTGAACTGGCCGGGAGCTGGTGGAAATGGCCCTAGTAAATCCATCCCCCACATTGCGAAAGGGATTGGACTTGATAGGGAAGTGAGTGGAGCTTGTGGGAGGTGACGGATGTTGGAGTACTTCTGACATGAGCTGCATTGCCGAACGTGCCGTTCGGCATCTTGTAGGAGAGTTGGCCAGAAATATCCATAATTCAACACTTTGCGGGCTAAGGATCTGGACCCTGAATGTGCCCCGCCGATGCCCTCGTGAAGTTCTTGCAGGGCGTAGTCGGCCTGTTCGTGGGAGAGGCATCTCAAATAAGGCCTGCCGTCTACTTGTGTGAAGGAGCGCTTATACAGGATGCCTCCGATCAGTGTGTATCGCTCTGCTTGGGTTCTCACTCTTCGAGCTTCCTTAGGGTCCTCGGGGAGGAGCCCGTCCATTAAGAATTCGACGAGGGGTTTCATCCAGTTATCTTCAAGCAGGACAGGCAGTGACTCCATTGAGTCGGAAGTTTCATCCTCTATACTTGGCTTCAGGAGGACCTCTATCAAGACGGTCTGCTCGAGACCTTGGAGGGAGGAAGATGCTAGCTTGGAGAGGGCATCGGCCTGGGCATTTTCTTCTCGGAGGATTCGTTGGATGAGGGCTTCTTCAAATAGGGCCATGAGGCTCCTGACCTTGGCTAAGTACTTAACCATCCAGTCATCACATGCTTCATACTCGCCGAGGACCTGATTTACGACCAGTTGAGAGTCGCTAAAGATCCGGAGGCATTGCGCCCCTGCATTGCGAGCCATTCCAAGGCCGGCTATGAGTGCCCCGTATTCTTCTACGTTATTAGAGGCCTTGAAGTTGATACGGAGGGAGTATTGGAGGATGAAGTCATCTGGGCCTGCCAGAATGACCCCGGCTCCGCTTCCCTCGTTACAGGAGGATCCATCCACATAACCGACCAGACAGGTGGTCCCTTCATTGCTTGGCTGAACTCGGAGATGGTACTTTCAACTATAAATTCTGCTAAGGCCTGAGCCTTGATCGCGGTCCGAGGCTGATACGTTATATCATGCTGGCTCAGCTCGATAGACCACTTCATAAGGCGACCGGAGGTCTCTAGCTTGTGGAGCACTTGCTTCAGCAGTTGGTCGGTAAGAACGACCACCGAATGGGACTGAAAATATGGGCGAAGCTTCCTCGCGGCCATCACCAGGGCATAAGCCATCTTTTCTATCCTCGGGTAGCGGAGCTTGGCATCCCGAAGTACCTTGCTCACATAGTAGATGGGCTTTTGAGCCCGGTCTTCTTTCCTTAATAAAACAGCGCTGAGGGTCTGCTCGGAGGCTGCTAGGTAGAGGTAGAGGGGTTCACCAGGGATTGGTTTGCTGAGGAGAGGGGGATTGATGAGGTAAGCCTTGAGCTGGTCGAATGACTCCTGTTGTTGTTGACCTCATTCGAAACCTTTAGCCCTCCTGAGGGCCTTGAAGAAGGGGAGGCATTTCTCCCCGAACTTCGAGAGGAAACGCCCTATAGCGGCTAGGCGGCCTGTTAGCCTCTGAACTTCCTTAACGTTCTTGGGAGGGGCCATGTCTAATATGGTCTTGATTTTTTCAAGGTTAGCTTCGATTCCTCGTTGGCTGACCATGAAGCTGAGGAACTTTCCTGACGAGACTCCGAACGCACACTTGTTCGGATTGAGTCTCATGTTGTGCTTTCTCAGAACATCGAATGCCTCCTGTAGATCGAGCACATGATCGGCCCCGTGGATGCTCTTTACAAGCATATCGTCCACATATACCTCCATATTCTGGCTGATTTGAGCTTGGAAAACCTTGTTGATGAGGCGTTGATATGTGGCGCCTGCATTCTTCAAACCGAAGGGCATAACCCTGTAGCAGTAGAGGCCCTTGTCGGTCACAAATGAGGTCTTCGGGATATCTGGGGGGAACATCCGGATCTGGTTGTAGCCTGAGAAGGCGTCCATGAAGCTGAGGAGTTCATGACCCGAAGTGGCGTCAATTAAAGTGTCGATACTTGGAAGAGGGAAGGGGTCCTTGGGGCAAGCCTTGTTGAGATCGGTAAAATCGATACAAATCCTCCAGGTCCCATTGGACTTCTTCACCATTTTTCGACAACCATTCGGGATAGTTCACCTCTTGTATGAACCGGGCCTTTAAGAGCTTGTCCACCTCCTCTTTCATAGCTAGCTGGCGCTCGGGGGCGAACTTGCACCTCTTCTGTTGGACCGGTTTGGACCCCGGAGCAACACTGAGGTGGTGGACCAAGAGCTGTTCGGAAATTCCGGGCATATCTGCAGCTGACCATGCAAAGAGGTCTCGGTTCCTTCGGATGCACTGGACTATGTCCGAGCATAGGGCGGATGGGAGGGTCTTGCTAACAAAGAACTTTCAGCTTGGATCCTGCTCAGAGAAGAGCACTTCCTCCAACTCGTCCACTTTGGACTATCGGAAGCTTGATGTATGAGCATGAGGGTCTTGAAGCTTTCGATGTGATCGACGGGGTCGGTCTCCCTGGAATAGGTCTTGAATTGAGGAGGCTTAAAGCCGATTGGTACGGGTGCATCCATTATGGTTCGGGAAAAAGGAGGTCGACTAGGGCGGAGGGTCCTTCCTCTAAGCTCTTCTTCTCGGTCTAACTGACCCAAGCGCCTCTCCATCTCATGGAGACGGCGGTAGACAGCGTCATCCCTTCGACGGTAATCAGCCGAGCCTCTAGACTCGTCTTCGTATGAGGGAGAGCGGGGGCTACGACGACGGTAGCTCCTGGAGCGGCGAGGACTTGGCATGTGCCGGGGGTTGCTAGGAGCTGGAGGAGGAGTTAGGGACCGTCGGCGAGGACTTCGGACCGGAGGAGTGGGAATCCTCGGAGCATTGGTGTTGTTGGGACGGAGATTGAGAGCTTGCAGGACGGTTGCTTGGAACTGCTGGAACTCGGCACGGGTGATGGGTGCCTCATCATTCCTAGGATGTTGCCGACCGGCAGGGGAATGGGGTCTTCTTCTGTGATGCTCGGGGGACTCTCTCCGCCCCCTTCGGATAGGGGACCTTCTGTAGTCTCGGCGGTGAGGAGATCGCTCATCCGGACGTTGCTGGCGGGAGGCTCCCTCTCGGGCCTGCTTTTCATCCAGACGGCGGCGAAGAACCTCATCCTTCTGCCGATTGAGGACGGTGTTGCGAAGGTCGGAAGCTTGGGGATTGTGGGAGGCCATAGAATTCGAAGAGGCGTTGTGGATGGAGACGTGGTCCGGATGGAGAGGTTGTTTCTGCAGGTTGGGACCCTTAGGAGGTTGTTGATTCTGAGGGGGAGGCAGGTCCTGTTGGAGAGGGTCCTCTGCTTGAGGAGGAAGTTGCCCCTGCTGTTGAGCGGGTTGAGGGGGGACTTCCTGTTGCTGATCGGGGTTGGGTCCTCGGTTGGACCCTCTGGATCTGGCTTTCCTAGGAGGCATGGCTGGAGAAGATCTGACCAACGGGAAGAGGGGAGGCAGCTATTCGTTTATTCCCATAGACGGTGCCAATCTGTTGCCGCTAAATTTGGTGTAGGGGCAAACAGATAGTATTTGTGGATTCTTGGGAAACTTTAAATAGCAGACCTGTTACCTGTTCTGCCGGAGTTTGACCGTCGCTCCCACCGTTCACCTGCAAAAAGTGCGAGACACCGGGGTTGTTCCCAGCGACGCACCCTCTGACGCTCAAGTCAGTAATCAGAAGTGATTATGAAAGAGCGTAAAACTGGCAAAAGATTGATTACCTCTTAATGGAGATGGATGGGGGGTATTTATAGGCGCCGCTGGGATCAAATTAGGAATGTAATCCCTGTGGTTAGATAAGGAATGTAATCCCTAATCCCCAGTGAAAGGATAGATATGAATCAGGGCCGTTGATTAGGATTAATCAGAAACCCTAATTCTATCCTTTCTGGACCGGGTTTGCTGCAGGTTAAAACCCGCACCCAGTTGAGGTGGATCCGTTTGCGGGTTCGTGGGTCTCCGAGGAGGAGAACCAGTACCCGCCTCAGACCTATTGGTAGGTGAAATTACCGTTTTACCCCTGGGCTTCAAGATTCGTGCCCGATTTGGACGGTTTCGATTTAACCCCATTTTTAGCCATATCAAATACTAAATTTTGCGAAAACAGCCGGAAACTGTGGACTATAACCCACAAAATGAGGCCGAAACAGCAAAATAAGAAATCTCATGAAAGTGATCAAAAACAGTGTACTATAGCCCACAAAATGAGGAAAATAAAAATTCTCACAAAAGTCCAAAAATGGTGGACTATAAACCACAAAATGAGGCCAAAATTGTTTAATTCGAAATCTCATGTCGGTGATCGAAAACAGTGTTCTATAGCCGACAAAATTAGGGAAATTTAAATTCTCACTAAAATGGACGAAAACTGTGGACTATAGCCACAAATGAGGCTAAAACAGTCAAATACAATATTTCGCAAAAACTGCTGGAAACTGTGGACTACAACCCACTAAATGAGGCCGAAACAGAAAAATACGAAATCTCATGAAAGTGATCGAAAACAGTGTACTATAGCACACAAAATGAGGGACATAAAAGTTCACTCAAAAGTCGCAGAAAACTTTGGACTATTGCCTGCAGATGAGGCTAAAACAGTCAAATACAAAATTTCACGAAAATGACCAAAAATTAAGGACTATAACCCACAAATTGAGGCCGAAATAGCAAAATACGAAATCTCATGAAAGTGATCGAAAACAGTGTACTATATAGCCCACAAAATGAGGGAAATAAAACTTATCACGAAAGTGCCCGAAAACGATGGACTATAACCCACAAAATGAGGGCAAAATTGTTTACTTCGAAATCTCATCTCAGTGATCAAAAATAGTGTACAAAATTAGGGAAATAAAAATTCTCACTAAAATGGACGAAAACTGTGGACTATAGCCCACAAATGAGGCTAAAAAAGTCAAATACAAAATTTTGCGAAAATAGCCGGAAACTATGAATTATAACCCATAAAAAGAGGCCAAAATAGTAAAATACGAAATCTCATGAAAGTGATCGAAAACAGTGTACTATAGCACACAAAATGAGGGACATAAAAGTTCACTCAAACGTCGCCGAAAACTTTGGACTATTGCTCGTAGATGAGGCTATAACAGTCAAATACAAAATTTCACGAAAATGACCAGAAACTTGGGACAATAACCCACAAAATGAGGCCAAAACAGTAAAATCGGAAATCTAATGAAAGTAATCGAAAACAGTGTATAACCCACAAAATGAGGCGAAAACAGCAAAATACCAAATCTCATGAAAGTGATCGAAAACTGTGTACTGTAGCCCACAAAATGAGGGAAATAAAACTTATCACGATAGTGCCCGAAAACAATGGACTATAACCAACAAAATGAGGGCAAAATTGTTTAATTCGAAATCACACGTCAGTGATCGAAAACTGTTTACTATAGCCCACAAAAGAGGCTAAAACAGTCAAATAGAAAATTTTGCGAAAACGGTCGGAAACTGTAGACTATAACCCACAAAATGAGGCCAAAATAGTAAAAATACGAAATCTCAAGAAAGTGATCGAAAACAATATACTATAGCACACAAAATGAGTAAAATAAAAGTTCACTCAAAAGTCGCCGAAAACTTTGGACTATTGCCCGCATATGAGGCTAAAACAGTCGAATACAAAATTTCACGAAAACGACCAGAAATTGTTGACTATAACCCACAAAATGAGACCAAAACAGTAAAATAGGAAATCTCAGGAAAGTAATAAAAAATAGTGTACTATATAGCCCACAAAAAGAGGGAAATAAAAACTCACTCAAAAGTCGCCGAAAACTTTGGACTATTGCCCGCAGATGAGGCTAAAACAGTCAAGTACAAAATTTCATGAAAATGACCAGAAACTGTGGACTATAACCCACAAAAAGAGGCCAAAATAGTAAATTAGGAAATCTCATGAAAGTAATCGAAAACAGTGTACTATAGCCCACAAAATGAGGGAAATAAAAATTCTAACTAAAGTGCCCGAAAACTGTGGACGCCCACAAATGAGGCTAAAACAGTCAAATACTAAATTTCGCGAAAGCAGCCGGAAACTGTGGACTATAACCCACAAAATGAGGCCGAAATAGCAAAATACGAAATCTCATGAAAGTGATCAAAAACCGTGTACTATAGCCCACAAAATGAGGGAAATAAAAATTCTCACGAAAGTACCCAAAAACGGTGGACTATAACCCACAAAATAAGGCCAAAATTGTTTAATTCGAAATTTCATGTCAATGATCGAAAACAGTGTTCTACAGCCAACAAAATTAGGGATATAAAAATTCTCACTAAAATGGACGAAAACTGTGGACTATAGCCCACAAATGAGGCTAAAACAGTCAAATAAAAAATTTTGCAAAAACGGCCGGAAACTGTGGACTATAACCCACAAACTGAGGCCAAAATAGTAAAATACGAAATCTCACGAAAGTGATCGAAAATAGTGTACTATAGCACACAAAATGAGGGAAACAAAAGTTCACTCAAAAGTCGCCGAAAACATTGGACTATTGCCCGCAGATGAGGCTAAAACAGTCAAATACAAAATTTCACGAAAATAACCAGAAACTGTGACCCACAAAAAGAGGCCAAAATAGTAAATTAGGAAATCTCATGAAAGTAATTGAAAACAGTGTACTATAGCCCACAAAATGAGGGAAATAAAAATTCTAACTAAAGTGCCCGAAAACTGTGGACGCCCACAAATGAGGCTAAAACAGTCAAATACTAGATTTCGTGAAAGCAGCCGGAAACTGTGGACTATAACCCACAAATTGAGGCCGAAATAGCAAAATACGAAATCTCATGAAAGTGATCGAAAACCGTGTACTATTGCCCACAAAATGACGGAAATAAAAATTCTCACAAAAGTACCCAAAAACGGTGGACTACCCACAAAATGAGGCCAAAATTGTTTAATTCGAAATCTTATGTCAGTGATCGAAAACAGTGTTCTATAGCCAACAAAATTAGGGAAATAAAAATTCTCACTAAATGGACGAAAACTGTGGACTATGCACACAAATGAGGCTAAAACAGTCAAATACAAAATTTCGCGAAAACGGCCGGAAACTGTGGACTATTACTCACAAAATGAGGCCAAAATAGTAAAATACGAAATCTCACAAAAGTGATCGAAAACAGTGTACTATAGCACACAAAAAGAAGGAAATAAAAGTTCACACAAAAGTCGCCGAAAACTTTGGACTATTGCCCGGAGATGAGGCCAAAACAGCCAAATACAAAATTTCACGAAAACGACCAGAAACGGTAGACTATAACCCATAAAATGAGGCCAAAACAGTAAATTAGGAAATCTCATGAAAGTAATCGAAAATGGTGTACTATAGCCTACAAAATGAGGGAAATAAAAATTCTGACTAAAGTGCCCGAAAACTGTGGACTATAGCCCACAAATGAGGCTAAAAAGATCAAATATTAAATTTCGCGAAAGCAACCGAAAATTGTGGACTATAACCCACAAAATGAGGCCGAAACAGCAAAATACAAAATCTCATGAACGTGATCGAAAACAGTGTACAACCCCACAAAATGAGGGAAATAAAAATTCTCACGAAAGAACCCACAAAATGAGACCAAAATTGTTTAATTCGAAATCTCATGCCAGTGATCGAAAACAGTGTTCTATAGCTGACAAAATTAGGGGGGAAAAATTCTCACTAAAATGGACGAAAACTGGGGACAATAGCCCGCAAATGAGCCAAAAACAGTCACATACAAAATTTCGCGACAACGGCCGAAAACTGTGGACTATAACCCACAAAATGAGGCCAAAACAGTAAATTAGGAAATCTCATGAAAGTAATCGAAAACAGTGTACTATAGCCCACAAAAATGAGGGAAATAAAAATTCTGACTAAAGTGCCCCAAAACTGTGGACGCCCACAAATGAGGCTAAAATAGTCAAATACTAAATTTTGCGAAAGTAGCCGGAAACTGTGGACTATAACCCACAAAATGAGGCCGAAATAGCAAAATACGAAATCTCAATGAAAGGGATCGAAAACAGTGTACTATAACCCACAAAATGAGGCAGAAACAGCAAAATACGAAATCTCATGAAAGTGATCGAAACAAGTGTACTATAGCCGACAAAATTAGGGGAAAAAAAATCTCACTAAAATGAACGAAAACTGTGGACTATAGCCCACAAATGAGGCTAAAACATTCAAATACAAAATTTCGCGACAACGACCGGAAAATGTAGACTATAACCCACAAAATGAGGCCAAAATAGTAAAAGACGAAATCTCATGAAAGTGATTGAAAACAGTGTGCGCACACAAAATGAGGGAAATAAAAGTTCACTCAAAAGTCGTCGAAAACTTTGGACTATTGCCCGCAGATGAGGCTAAAACAGTCAAATACAAAATGAGGGAAATAAAAGTTCACTCAAAAGTCACCGAAAACATTGGACTATTGCCCGCAGATGAGGCCCGCAGATGTGGACTATAACCCACGACATGAGGCCAAAACAGTAAATTAGGAAATCTCATGAAAGTAATCGAAAACCGTGTTCTATAGCCCACAAAATGAGGGAAATAAAATTTTCACGAAAGTACCCAAAAACGGTGGACTATAACCCACAAAATGAGGCCAAAATTGTTTAATTCGAAATCTCATATCAGTGATCGAAAACAGTTTTCTATAGCCGACAAAATTAGGGAAATAAAAATTCTCACTAAAATGGATGAAAATTGTGGACTACAGCCCATAAATGAGGCTACAATAGTCAAATACAAAATTTCGCGAAAACGGCCGGAAACTGTGGACTGTAACCCACAAAATAAGCCGAAATTGTAAAATACAAAATTTCACGAAAGTGATCGAAAACAGTGTACTATAGCACACAAAATGAGGGAAATAAAAGTTCACTCAAAAGTCGCCGCAAACTTTGGACTATTGCCCGGAGATGAGGCTCAAACAGTCAAGTACAAAATTTCACGAAAACGACCAGAAACGGTGGACTATAACCCACAAAATGAGGGCAAAATAGTAAATTATGAAACCTCATGAAAGTAATCGAAAATAGTGTACTATAGCCCACAAAAGTGGCTTAAACAGTCAAATATTAAATTTCACGAAAGCAACCGAAAACTGTGGACTATAACCCACAAATTGAGGCCGAAACATCAAAATACGAAATCTCATGAAAGTAATCGAAAATAGTGTACTGTAGCACAAAAAATGAGGGAAATAAAAGTTCACTCAAAAGTCACCGAAAATTTTGGACTATTGCCCGCAGATGAGCCTAAAACAGTCAAATACGAAATTTCACGAAAACAACCAGAAACTGTGGACTACAAAAATGAGGGAATTAAAATTTCTGACTAAAGTGCCCGAAAACTATGGACTATAGCCCACAAATGATGCTAAAACAGTCAAATACTAAATTTTCATGAAAGCCGCTGGAAACTGTGCACTAACCCACAAAATGAGGCCAAAATAGTAAAATACGAAATCTCATGAAAGTGATCGAAAACAATGTACTATAGCACACAAAATGACGGAAATAAAAGTTCACTCAACAGTCGCCGAAAATTTTGGACTATTGCCCGCAGATGAGGCTAAAACAGTCAAATACAAAATTTCACGAAAACGACCAGAAACTGTGGACTATAACCCACAAAATGAGGCCAAAACAGTAAAATAGGAAATCTCAGGAAAGTAATAAAAAACAGTGTACTATATAGACCACAAAATGAGGGAAATAAAAACTCACTCAAAAGTCGCCGAACACTTTGGACTATTGCCCGCAGATGAGGCTAAAACAGTCAAATACAAAATTTCACGAAAACGACCAGAAAATGTGGACTATAACCCACAAAATGATGCCAAAACAGTAAATTAGGAAATCTCATGAAAGTAATCGAAAACAGTGTACTATAGCCCACAAAATGAGGGAAATAAAAATTCTGACTAAAGTGCCCGAAGAGTGTGGACGCCCACAAATGAGGCTAAAACAGCCGTATTCAAAATTTCGCGAAAACAGCCGGAAACTGTGGACTATAACCCACAAATGAGGCCGAAATAGCAAAATACGAAATCTCAGGAAAGTGATCGAAAACCGTGTACTATAGCCCACAAAATGAGGGAAATAAAATTCTCACGAAAGTACCCAAAAACGGTGGACTACAACCCACAAAATGAGGCCAAAATTGTTTAATTCGAAATCTCATGTTAGTGATCGAAAACAGGGTTCTATAGTCGACAAAATTAGGGAAATAAAAATTCCCACAAAATGGCAGAAAATTGTGTACTATATAGCCCACAAATGAGTCTGAAACAGTCAAACACAAAATTTCGCGAAAACGGCCGGAAACTGTGGACTATATATAACCCACAAATGAGGCCAAAATATTAAAATACGAAATCTCATGAAAGTGATCGAAAATAGTGTACTATAGCACACAAAATGAGGGAAATAAAAATTCTCACGAAAGTACCCAAAAACGGTGGACTATAACCCACAAAAAGAGGCCAAAATTGTTTAATTCTAAATCTCATGTCAGTGATCGAAAACAGTGTTCTATAGCCGACAAAATTAGGGAAATAAAAATTCTCACTAAATGGACAAAAACTTTGGACAATTTGTCCGCGGATGAGGCTAAAACAGTCAAATACAAAATTTTGCGAAAACGACCGGAAACTGTGGACTATAACCCACAAAATGAGGCCAAAACAGTAAAATAGGAAATCTCAAGAAAGTAATCAAAAATAGTGTACTATATAGCCCACAAAATGAGGGAAATAAAAACTCACTCAAAAGTCACCGAAAACTTTGGACTATTGCCCACAGATGAGGCTAAAACAATCAAATACAAAATTTCACGAAAACGACCAGAAACTGTGGACTATAACCCACAAAATGAGGCCAAAACAGTAAATTAGGAAATCTCATGAAAGTAATCGAAAACAGTGTACTATAGTCAAATACTAAATTTCGTGAAAGCAGCCGGAAACTGTGGACTATAACCCACAAAATGAGGCCGTAATAGCAAAATACGAAATCTCATGAAAGTGATCGAAAACCGTGTACTATAGCCCACAAAATGAGGCCGAAACAGCAAAATACGAAATCTCTTGAAAGTGATCGAAAACAGTGTACAAAATGAGGGAAATAAAAATTCTCACGAAAGTGCCCAATAACAGTGGACTGTAACCCACAAAATGAGGCCAACATTGTTTAATTCGAAATCTCATGCCAGTGATCGAAAACAGTGTTCTATAGCCGATAAAATTAGGGGAAAAAAATTTCACTAAAATGAACGAAAACTGTGGACTATAGCCCACAAATGAGGCTAAAACAGTCAACTACAAAATTTCGCGACAACAACTGGAAACTCTGGACTATATAACCCACAAAATGAGGCCAAAATAGTAAAATACGAAATCTCATGAAAGTGATCGAAAACAGTGTACTATTATAGCACACAAAATGAGCGAAATAAAAGTTCACTCAAAAGTCGCCGAAAACTTTGGGCTATTGCCCGCAGATGAGGCTAAAACAGTCAAATACAAAATTTCACGAAAATGACCAGAAACTGTGGACTATAACCCACAAAATGAGGCCAAAACAGTAAAATAGGAAATCTCAGGAAAGTAATCAAAAACAGTGTATAGCCCACAAAATGAGGGAAATAAAAACTCACTCAAAATTCGCCGAAAACTTTGGACTATTGCCTGCAGATGAGGCTATAACAGTCAAATAAAAAATTTCACGAAAACGACTAGAAACTGTGAACTATAACCCAAAAAATGAGGCCAAAACAGTAAATTAGGAAATCTCATGAAAGTAATCGACAACAGTGTACTACAGCCCACAAAATGAGGGAAATAAAAATTCTGACTAAAGTGCCCGAAAATTGTGGACGCCCACAAATGAGGCTAAAACAGTCAAATACTAAATTTTGCGAAAGCAGCCGGAAACTTTGGACTATAACGCACAAAATGAGGCCGAAATAGCAAAATACGAAATCTCATGAAAGTGATCGAAACCGTGTACTATATAGCCCACAAAATGAGGGAAATAAAAATTCTCACAAAAGTACCCAAAAACGGTGGACTATATCACACAAAATGAGGCCAAAATTGTTTAATTCGAAATCTCATGTCAGTGATCGAAAACAGTGTTCTATAGCCGACAAAATTAGGGAAATAAAAATTCTCACTAAAATGGACGAAAATAGTGTACTATAGCACACAAAATGAGGGAAATAAAAGTCCACTCAAAAGTCGCCGAAAACTTTGGACTATTGCCCGGAGATGAAGCTAAAACAATCAAATATAAAATTTCACGAAAACGACCAGAAACGGTGGAATATAGCCCACAAAATGACGGAAATAAAAATTCTGACTAAAGTGCCCGAAAACAGTGGACTAGCCCACAAATGAGGCTAAAATAGTCAAATATTAAATTTCGCGAAAGCAACCGAAAACTGTGGACTACCCACAAAATCAGGCCGAAACAGCAAAATACGAAATTTCATGAAAGTGATCGAAAACAGTGTACTATACCCCACAAAATGACGGAAATAAAAATTCTCACGAAAGTGCCCAAAAACGGTGGACTATAACCCACAAAATGAGGCCAAAATTGTTTAATTCGAAAGCTCATGTCAGTGATCGAAAACAGTGTTCTATAGCCGACAAAATTAGGGGAAAAAATTTCTCACTAAAATGGACGAAAACTGTGGATTATACCCAAAAATGAGGCTAAAACAGTCAAATACAAAATTTCGCGACAACTGCCGAAAACTGTGGACAATAACTAACAAAATGAGGCCAAAATAGTAAAATACGAAATCTCATGAAAGTGATCGAAAACAGTGTACTATAGCACACAAAATGAGGGAAATAAAAGTTCCCTCAAAAGTCGCCGAAAACTTTGGACTATTGCCCGCAAATGAGGCTAAAACAGTCAAATACAAAATTTCACGAAAACGACCAAAAACTGTGGAATATAACCCTCAAAATGAGGGAAATAAAAATTCTGACTAAAGTGCCCGAAAACTGTGGATTATAGCCCACAAATGAGGCCAAAATAGTAAAATACGAAATCTCATGAAAGTGATCGAAAACAGTGTACTATATAGCACACAAAATGAGGGAAATAAAAGTTCACTCAAAAGTCGCCGAAAACTTTGGACTATTGCCCGCAGTGTATTTGATTGTTTTAGCCTCATCTGCGGGCAATAGTCCAAAGTTTTCGGTGACTTTTTAGTGAACTTTTATTTTCCTTATTTTGTGTGCTATAGTCCCCTTCGGTTGACACTACTTTTGGTGAGCACTCCGTGAACACTCACGAAATAGAGCACCTATGAAAAATCCGAACCGCTCATATTGTTCTATATGCCTAAGATAGCCTAAAAATAAAAAATCAAGTAATTTGAAGTTCATTTGCCCATCCATCATGCTGTTAGAATTTTCAGCCATACAATTTTGTGATGATGTAAAATTATGGGCAAATGAACTTCAAATTACTTGATTTTTTATTGTTAGGCTATCTTAGGCATATAGAACAATATGAGCGGTTCGGATTTTTCATAGGTGCTCTATTTCGTGAGTGTTCACGGAGTGCTTACCAAAGTAGTGTGCAACCGAAGATTTCTCTTCAGAAAATATATATTTGGGAAAACAAGGATTACATTTGACATGGAAGACATGGGACTAGCTGAAAGACATGGGTTACATTTCTGAACCAGATTTTGACAAAAATTTTGAGCAAGATCCTCAATGAATTATTGAGAGATCTTGATTGATTTGTGTTCTCCTTCATGAGTAGATCAAAATCATATATTTATTTGCTAAAAACGGTTAAGGGTGTGAATGAGAAAGAAACGTTTTCATTTCAGAAAAATGGGTTGAGGGAACATTGTAAGCATTGTAAGATAGCTAGACAAGAGAAGAGGCTCTCTCTCGCGCGCAGGAGTGTGCAAATCTCGAACTAAATTACATGCGGCTTGTATGCACACCGTTTCTTTTCGAAGTATTTGTCAATAAAATCGTAACACTTTTATAACACAAAGAACAACCAAAAACATCATGCAATAGAGTAGTACGGCCAACAGTTATCCCGCTAGCCACAATGCATACAAGAGTCAAAAAGCGATTGTCGATACCCCACAAAAATGAGCAAACGACATTATGAAAAACATAGTCGCGCTAACGCAGCAGCAGCAGCAAAACTAAAGACCGAACAAAGTCCTTAATGATTACTCATCCAATACAATTGGTCCTTACCCCATTAGTAGTTCCTCTCATATGTTCACAAATTTTTAAGCTTACTCTACTCGATACGTCTCCCTCCTGTCTCCACCTCTGAACAAAGTCCTTAATGATTACTCATCTAATACAATTGGTCCTTATCCCATTAGTAGTTCCTCTCATATGTTCACAAATTTTAAAGCTTACTTTACTCGATACCTCTCCCTCCTGTCTCCACCTCCAAGTTAAAATCGTTTCTTTATTCTTTGCCATCGCAGCACCTGTCCATCACAGATAAGAGAACAAGCTTAATTATTTCTTGAATAGAAAAATCAAGAACATGACATTATATGCATTTCAGCTAACCCCATCTCTAGACATGTTTCGAAATTGCCAAACACAGTGAATCATAAAGCCTAGTAAGTCATATAGTGTCCTCTTAAACTTTCCCTTTTAACTCATGGCATTTCATTATTTTGTGAATACACAGCACTTTCCCACTTTCTTCATGTTTTGATTCTGCAGATGACATCATACTCAATCTCCCATTATCATGAATGATTTATCTAAGAACGCGAAAAAATTAACTTGTACTTCTTCCTTATCAGTAAATTTCAGAATGACGTACATGGAGTTAACCTCGATCAATATGGAATAATGTAATAGCGTACGTATTATTGCACACCTAAAGATTCGTTCAATAATTTGAGACTTCTATATTTGTGTTTCAGTGCATATTGGATTGTGCACATATGATTGTTATACCTAGTGTACATTTGAAAAGACCATGCTATATATTAACAATTAAATTGTTGCTTGTTTTTGTATTATGAGGCTGTAACTTGGTGAGACTAGTTTGGTTGGTTGAATATTAAGTTTTTACTAGTTAACCTGGTCTTACATTGATTCTAATTGATTAATTTAAGTTACCCAATATTGATGATCTATACATCAATTTTTTTGTTGAGAATACATAAAGAATTTAAGCTCACCTCTCCATTCTTTGATTTTATTTCTGCAGCAGCCGGAGGTTATCATTTTCGATGTGCTTGATGAGCTTCTCGATGAGCAACCACCTCTCTACTGCTCCAAGATGGGAGACATCTACCTCCTCCTTTTCATCAATATTAAGCACTGACTTCCTCGTCTTGTCGAGGGTCCCCAACCTCTCAATCGCTGCCCACTGAAGCTCATACTCATCATCGTCCTCATCTGTTCCGGACCTGATGCTTGTACTCCTTCACCCTCATTCTTCTCGTAATCCACTAAATTTTAATTCCTACACTCATTATGCCTCTCCTTATCTAATTTAAATGCTCTCATCTCAAGTCTCATCAATTCTAGTCTAATGGCATCAACCAAAAAATGTATCATTAGACCTCGTCTTGAATGTCAATCTCTAATTGGTTTAACACTACCTACTACTGCATTATACATGTTCTTAATCACCAAAACATGCTTGAATTTTGTTATATTGTCCCTAAAACAGAAAGGATCCAAAAAAATTGAAATTTGTGGTGGGCAAATAGCTTACAGTATCAGTGATACTGGATGCATCAGGATAATAGCTATCACATAATCTCCCTAGAGACTACTGCAAACCTAATTGAGATCAGTGAGACCAAATGCGAAATTTTTCTCCTCTATGACTTTTCCTCACTTGTTTTAGTATATATAAAAGCTTTCAAACTATCAAACATGGTTGGTTACAAAAAAGGGAAACGGGCTCAGAACAGCCAGGCATCATTGGTTTTTTCCCTGTTTCAACAAGGTGTCAAGGTTTAGTTTTTTTTATTTTTCCATATAAAAATATTTAGAAATAGGAAAAATGAAGGATAATATATAGAAGTATTAAAAAATAAAGGGAGAAATATGGAAAATGTCAAATATTAAAGATTTCTTCATAAGATATATCATATGCACAAATAATAATAAATTTGATAGTTCACAAGTTCATTGTAAAATTGAGGAAATATGCAAAATATAACAGGCCAAGATCATTATATGGGTAATAGGTCAGCTTATAATAGTATTATTTCATAAAAATTCAAACCCCGAACCCACATACAGATTAAGAAAAAGCCCCTTTAAACCCCCGAACCAGTTTAATGTCCATTTAACCCATTTTGACCCCTTGTATACCCTTTTTTGACAAGAATAGAGGCACCCTTTCTAAACCACCGTTTAACCCATAACCAGAAATGATAAGCTCAAACTTTGTTTAAACGGGTTTTATACCCTTCTTTAGAACCATGCTATCGAACATAAAACCAATTTGACTTCTGGCACACTTGTTTCATTACTTAACTTCACTCAATTACCGTCCCTCAAAATTGACTTGCATGGGGTGTTTGGTTAATTGCAACCCAACTTGCAATATGCTCATGAGTTGCAAAAGTACAACTAAAAAGGAAAAGAACCATATCAATTAATTAATCTCCATAGTTTTAACGAAATCATGTTTAACATAATTACAGCTTGAACAAATGGTTCATATCTGACCCTACAGCGTTTTCAACAAACTAGTCAAGTACAAATGGATACAGAATATTGATTCGTAGCCAAAGGCATTCTTATGTCAACTTAATTTTTTGGAAACCTGTAACAAATAAGTGTATGATAATAACAATTTTGGCCAGCTCTCTATAGGTTAGCTTCAGTCTCCGAAGTGGATAGTAAACTGTATAGTGCTCCCTCTTTTTGTTGAACAAGCACATTTTATATATAAATGTCCCCATATGAGGTGCTACTATCAAGCTATAAAACTCACCCGCTTGCTTTCCTTTCCTACCTCTTTTTCCTATACAACCTACCTGCAACTCCTTACTCAAAGATTGCAAGATAAAAGATGCCTTAGCTATCCCAAAAAAAATCTCACAATCAATGACCTATGACCTAACTGTAGGATAATGGCTCGATTCTGGTTCAGATTGTTTTGGAGTATCTGCAGCAAATGAAAGTTACAGTATCAGTCGACTGATAGAAGGATCAGGCGACTGTCCAGAGAGTTTTCGAAGGCTAAAGATACAAGCAGCAGCAGAGCAGCAGTCGACTGGCCAGTCGACTGTCCTGCACAAGACCAGTCGACTGGGTAGATGACCAGTCGACTGACGACGGTATTTTGAACTGGATCAGGCCCAATTCGAAAAGGCCCAATAGTTTCCCTATAAATACACTTGTTAGGGTTTTGTAATTGGTGACGAAAATTAGAGATCCCTAATTCGGTTTTGCAGCCGTCATTATTTGTAAGGGTTTGTTTTCGCCCATTGGTGATAATTTGAAGAAGAAGAAACCCCAACCGCCCCGTGGATGTAGGCATGAATTTTGCCGAACCACATTAAATCTGTGTGTCCTTTTGTGTTGGTTTGTTTTTTGTGTTTTCTCGCTGGTTCTCTCTTTGTATTCCGCATTGATTCTTGTTGGTTTGATTAGTTCGTATTCGCGCACAACAAGTGGTATCAGAGCTGTTGGTTTGACCTAGAGGGAGATGGCGGGTGATGCAGATGCAACCAAGGAAGTTGTGGGATCAAGTTCATCAAGAACAATGATTCACAACGCAAAATTTGAAGTTGAAAAATTTGATGGGACAAACAATTTCGGGATGTGGCAATGTGAGGTTTTGGATGTTCTTGTTCAACAAGAACAAGATGTTGCTTTGGAAATTGAAAAACCTAAGGATATGTCCGAAGCAGATTGGAAGAAGTTGAATCGAGTTGCGTGTGGGACTATTCGGCTCTTTATTGAGAAGGCTCAGAAGTATGATTTGATGAGGGATACCATTGCTGCGGTGTTGTGGAAGAAACTCGAAGACAAATACATGAGGAAAAGTTTGGAGAATAGGCTGTATTTGAAGAAGAGACTTTTTCGCTTCACCTATACGGAAGGTATGTCTATGAATGCTCATGTTGAATCATTTAATAAATTGTTGGCTGATTTGTTAAATTTGGATGAGCAAATTAAGGATGAAGATAAAGCCCTAATCCTGTTGAATTCATTACCTGAAAGTTATGATCATTTAGCAACTACTTTATTATATGGAAAAGATACTGTGAAATATGAAGATGTTGCAAATGCTTTGTTGAATAATGAAACTAGGAGAAGGGATAAGATGGTTGATAGAGAAACTTCTGAAGCGTTGATTGTAAGGGGCAGGACTGAGACTAGACCTGAGTCCAAATCTGGGAAAAAGGGAAACAAATCTCGTTCTAAATCGAGAGGAGTTTCAAAGGACAGGAAAATACCGGCCAAAGATGAATGTGCTTTCTGTCATGAGAGGGGGCATTGGAAAAAGGATTGTCCAAAGCTACGAAATAAGGAAAATTCGACTGCAAATGTGACTGTTGATAATTTAGAAAGTGGCGAGGATTTTTCTTTTGCACTTGCTTCTAGTCCCTCACTTTATCAAGAAGCATGGTTTCTTGATACAGCAGCCTCCTATCATATGTCTTGGAAAAAGGAGTGGTTTACTTCTTTGGAGTATATGGATGGTGGTGTAGTTTTGATGGGAAATGATGCACCTTGTAAGAAGGTAGGAATCGGGAAGATTGAATTGCTAATGCACGATGGTCTTATTAGGGAGCTTTCAGATGTATGGTATGTTCCAGATTTGAAAAAGAATCTGATTTCACTAGGTGCTTTGGAGGCCAGTGGATTGAAATTTGCTAGTGAAGGTGGTATTCTGAAGGTGACTAGCGGATCACTCGTGGTGATGAAAGGGCAAAGAAAGAGGAACTTGTTTTTCTTGCAGGGAAAAACATATTTGGGTCAGGCTACCAGTGTAACTGAGAAGACTAAACAGGTTGTTCCCGACTCTACTAGGTTGTGGCATATGCGACTCGGGCATGCAGGAGAAAAGGCCTTGCAGGGGCTTGTGAAGCAAGGGTTGCTTAAAGATGCTAAAGGGTGCAAGTTGGAATTTTGTGAACATTGTGTTTTGGGTAAGCAAACTAGGGTGAAATTTGGTACAGCTGTACATCAGACAAAGGGTATCCTCGATTATGTGCACACAGATGTTTGGGGCCCTACTCAGACACCTTCTATGAGTGGTAGACACTGGTTTGTTACTTTTGTTGATGATTACTCCAGACAAGTTTGGGTATATACCATGAAGCACAAAGATGAAGTTTTGACATTGTTCACAAGTTGGAAGAAGAAAGTTGAAAATCAGACTGGTAGGAAGATTAAGGTTCTTAGGTCAGATAATGGAGGGGAATACAAGAATGATCCGTTTCTGAAGTTGTGTGAAGATGAAGGGATCCAAAGGCACTTCACAGTTAGGAAGACTCCACAGCAAAATGGGGTTGCAGAAAGGATGAACAGAACCTTACTTGAGAAGGTGAGATGTATGTTAGCACAGTCTGGGTTGAAGAAGACATTTTGGGCAGAAGCTGTTATATATGCAAGCCACATCGTCAACCGTTTACCATCAGCAGCACTTGAAGGCAAAACGCCTATTGAGGTATGGAGTGGTAAACCTGCATCTGATTATAGTTTTTTGCATATATTTGGTTGTCCTGCTTATTTTCATGTAACTGAAACTAAACTTGATGCAAGAGCCAAGAAGGCTATATTTGTTGGTTTTAGTACTGGTGTCAAAGGTTACAGGTTGTGGTGTCCAGAACAGAAGAAGTTAGTAATCAGCAGAGATGTCACTTTTGATGAGACCAGCATGATCAGCTCGGGACAGTCGACTGGTGGTATATGTCAGTCGACTGGTGAGCAGCAGAAGAGTGGGACAGTTCTTCAACAGGTGAGTAGAAGAAGTTCGGGACAGTCGACTGATGAACAGGAGCAGTCGACTGGTGGTCCAGAACAGCAGAATTGTGGGAGCTCGGGACAGTCGACTGGTGGCAATAACCAGTCGACTGGTAGGAGAGTTTTCCAACAGGTGGAGTTAGAAAAGTTGTCAGTTGAGAATCCTGTTCCTGTCCAAGATGAAGATGATGTGGTTGATACTGAGAATGATGAAGATGCTCCTATCCAGCAGGAAGAATCAATTGCAGTAAGAAGGCAAAGAAGAGATATCAAACGACCGTCTCGTTTTACAGATACAGTTGCATTTGCTCTTCCTATTGTGGATGATGAAGTTCCCTCCAACTTCAAAGAAGCCACTAGAAGTTCAGAAAATGCAGATTGGAAAGTTGCTATGGATGAAGAGATGAACTCTCTTCATAAGAATAAGACTTGGGATCTAGTGCAACTACCAAAGGGGAAGAAAGCAGTTGGTTGCAAGTGGGTGTATACAAAGAAAGAAGGTCCAAAAGACAGTGTTCGGTTCAAGGCAAGATTAGTTGCAAAGGGGTATGCTCAACAGGAAGGAATTGACTATAATGAAGTGTTCTCTCCAGTTGTGAAGCATCCTTCTATTCGGATTTTGTTGGCATTGGTAGCACAGTTTGACCTTGAGTTGACACAGATGGATGTGAAGACTGCGTTCTTACATGGGGATCTAGATGAAGAAATTTATATGTTGCAGCCAGATGGGTTCAAGACAGCTGGAAAGGAAAATTGTGTTTGCAGGTTGAAGAAGTCTCTCTATGGGTTGAAGCAATCTCCAAGGCAGTGGTATTTGAGGTTTGATCAGTTTATGAAGGTGCAGAGATATTCCAGAAGTGAGTTTGATCATTGTGTTTACTTCAGGAAGTTGCAGGATGGCTCTTTCATATATCTGTTACTATATGTGGATGACATGTTGATTGCCTCTAAGAATGCTAAGGAGATTCAAAATTTGAAGAATCAGTTGAGTTCTGAATTCGAGATGAAGGATCTTGGTGAAGCCAAGAAGATACTTGGGATGGAGATAGCTAGAGACAGAGCAAAGGGCATAGTAAGTTTGACACAGAAGCAATATCTTTTGAAGGTGCTGAAACGGTTCGGTATAGATGAGAAGACTAAACCAGTAAGTACACCCTTAGCCAGTCATTTCAGAATTAGTGCTTCTCAGTCTCCAAGTACAGATGAAGAGAGACAGTATATGGCGAATGTACCTTACACTAGTGTGGTTGGAAGCTTGATGTATGCCATGGTTTGTACTCGACCAGACATCTCTCAGGCGGTGAGTATGGTTAGTCGATATATGCATGATCCAGGCAAAGAGCATTGGCAAGCAGCTAAATGGATTTTGAGGTACATAAGTGGCACCACAGATGTGGGTTTGAAATTTGAAAGGGATGACAATATTAGCAGGTTATTGGTTGGATATGTTGATTCTGACTATGCAGGTGATCTAGATAAGAGGCGGTCTACTACAGGCTATTTGTTTACTATGGCTAGGGCACCTATAAGTTGGAGGTCAAATTTGCAGTCCACTGTAGCGTTGTCTACTACTGAGGCTGAATACATGGCAGTTGCTGAGGCCATGAAGGAAGCCATTTGGATACATGGACTTTTGAAGAGCTTGGGAATTCATCGGGAGAAGGTGGAGGTACACTGTGACAGTCAGAGTGCTATTCATTTAGCGAAGAACCAAGTTCATCATTCGAGGACCAAACATATTGATGTCCGTTATCATTTTGTGCGTGATTTGATAAAGGATGGTGATATTCATTTGGTGAAGATTGGAACAGCTGATAATCCTGCTGATATGTTGACCAAAGTTGTTGGAGCAGCCAAGTTCAAGCATTGCATGAACCTGGCTAATATTTTGCATGTTTGATGATTTGGAATGGGGGGTTGGAATAGTGCTTCGCTATTTGTTCGCCTAGTATGTGATATCATACTAAGGTGGAGTTTTGGATTTGTTGTTACATTTGATGATGAGCATTTGGAGTATTTGTGGAGATTGCTTGGGCTACTTGGAAGATCTTGCCAAGGTGGAGATTGTTGGATACTTGGTGGAAGATCTCGCCAAGGTGGAGATTGTAGGATAATGGCTCGATTCTGGTTCAGATTGTTTTGGAGTATCTGCAGCAAATGAAAGTTACAGTATCAGTCGACTGATAGAAGGATCAGGCGACTGTCCAGAGAGTTTTCGAAGGCTAAAGATACAAGCAGCAGCAGAGCAGCAGTCGACTGGCCAGTCGACTGTCCTGCACAAGACCAGTCGACTGGGTAGATGACCAGTCGACTGACGACGGTATTTTGAACTGGATCAGGCCCAATTCGAAAAGGCCCAATAGTTTTCCTATAAATACACTTGTTAGGGTTTTGTAATTGGTGACGAAAATTAGAGATCCCTAATTCGGTTTTGCAGCCGTCATTATTTGTAAGGGTTTGTTTTCGCCCATTGGTGATAATTTGAAGAAGAAGAAACCCCAACCGCCCCGTGGATGTAGGCATGAATTTTGCCGAACCACATTAAATCTGTGTGTCCTTTTGTGTTGGTTTGTTTTTTGTGTTTTCTCGCTGGTTCTCTCTTTGTATTCCGCATTGATTCTTGTTGGTTTGATTAGTTCGTATTCGCGCACAACACTAACTGACACAACAAGTAGAAAAGAAATAACATGAGAAATAGATGCAAAGACAGCCAATCTTTAAGCAAGATATGCATGACCTATAGACATAGGCAACTGACATTGACTTTGTTGAGCACATCAAGAAATTTCCTTGGATCAGAACAACCATCACGGAAGCATTCAGCCACAGCAATGTTATGAAGAACCTGAGTAACATACAATAAAGACAAACCAAACTATTAGCCAAAAATATTCATCAGATGTAAGCAAGTATAAGAAAAATAAATTTTGATGTGGCACAAAATAAATTTTATTTACTCCAAAATAGTATTCAACGGAATCTTTGGCTTAGAAATAAAATGTTTCTCCATTGGACCTACAGTGGCTATCAAATTTGGTTGATTTGAGATTTATCGGTTATATCACAACAAGGATAATAAAAAATCACTAACAATGGTCAAGCAGCATAAGGATTGGCTAGGAGATCCCAGGTGTTGAGAAGCAAAAAATTCCCACCAAATTCTAAGTGCAAAACAAAGGAGGAAGTTCCAACAGAACAATACTACTCCCCTAGAAAGATTAATAAGATCAATAATACATTATGAAGTGGATGCATCACAGGCCATAATATTGTTTCAGTGGATATAAAGGGGGTCACAATATTGTTTGAGTGGATGCATCATAGGCCATGGAGAATAATAACATATATGGTGCCAATCATCCATTCACATTTACATACCAAAGGGACCTCGGACAATTTTCCTTAACCCTCATAGTTTCCCTTTATTAGTAGAACCCACAGTCTCAAAATGGTCAAGTTTGCCTCTCCCACTAATCTGTAGGACATACAAACTGACACTCATATTACCGAAAAAGATACCAAGCAATAAATAACGCAAAGTTCTCTTGTTAACTCTTAGATACAGGGGGATGTCAGTGGTGAATAAATAGGCATATCTAGTAACTTAAAACTAGAAACCAATAAAAAGTTCATTTTAGAATGTGAAATTCAATATGATCTTTCTTATATATATGCTAAAAATATATACTTGAGAACCAACCTGACCCAAAAATTTAAGCTGACATGTCGTAGTCTTATTTCAAACTAAAGTTGCCAGTTGGATCTAACTCCCCAATCATAACTAGTATGAAGGTGTAACACGTTAGATCTTACTCTCCTAGCCATACCTAATATAAAGATATTCCGGGGCCTCCAACGAGAGCTGACTAGCTTAGAACCAACTTAACCCAATAGCTTAAGCAGATAGGTCTCTCCATCCCAACTTCTATTTAAGTCCATTGTTTGTACTATCACCAAACAGACATAAGAAAAGTTTGATGATAATGCGATCATGTTTGGGATAATTTATATGCAATGATCAGTTTCCAAGGACATGCATTTAATTATTCACAGACGATAGCACTAATGCAAAAAAATAATATAGTCCCCATATAAACATTTAGTAATAACTGAAAAGACGTGCAGTACATCTAACATTAAAACTTACTGCAGCTTTTGGTGCATCCTGGGAAGCAAATAAAATATCCAGTAAGAGATGGCAGACATGAAGAGCTGTTGTCTGGAAATGAACAGGCATAAATTAGAAGGAAAGATTAAAAGGCAACATACATAAATAAAGATTAATATGCTTATGTGTCTAGTACATACCTCATCTAATGGATCGATATTCTGATACAAGGGTTCCTGAATCGACCTTGCATGGTCATATTCATGAAGATGATAGAGTACAATTGCCTGCAGAAGACCCATATTGACTAGTGAATATGTGAATACGGAGACCACCTATATATTTCCTTCAAGCATATCGGAGGGAAATTCAAAAGAATGACAGTAAAGAAACATACAGTATTCAGTACGATGATAGAAGTGTCAAACTCATCTGCATATGCAATACCGTTGGCATCCATAAAAGACAGTTGATGATGTAGAGGTTGGTGCCACTCCCTTTAGATCCAGAGATAAAATTGTTACCATGATTGCCAGAACTGTCAATTTGTTCTCCAGATGAACGAGCTAGTTCTTTGCTTCTCTTCTACAATAATTTTTTCAAAGTCCAAATAACATATTTAGTAATTTTAATTTGAGATATAAATATTTAGTAATCCTTACATGACCAAAAACAACGAAGCAACAACAATGCAAAATGTCAAAGAGCACCTGATACACAATATTGGCCTATAATCCATCAGCATTAGCTTTTTGATTAAGTGATTCCTAGTTCTAACAGAACGATAGAGAGAGTGAGAGATGAGTTTTCCCAAACTGCCCCACTTTTTGAAAGTTTTTCCCAAACTGTCTTACTTTGTTTTTTAATTCTCAAACTATCCCACTCGGTCTTTGAAAGACCGAGTTTAGTTAAAATTAACTCGGTTTTTCAAAGACAAAAACCGACCGAGTGTTAGTCTTGAATTTTTCGAATTCTAAAAACCGAGTTTTTTTTACACAAACTCGGTCTTTCAAAGACCGTGCAGTCATTTTGGTAAATACTTTCGAAAGTGGGTTAGTTTGGTAAATCCTTTCAAAAAGTGGATCATTTTGATAACTAGTTCGGTTTATAGCAGGAAAAAACATCAATTAAGAACTAGAGACCATTTAAAGTTGTAACAAGTGTTACATAATACTAGCATACCACAAGCACCAACTTGATTATTTAGAAACTATGTCTAATATTAAACTATTTTAAACTATTATTGTATAATCAAACTAAACTTTATCGGAACCTAACTAATTGTAATAACACTTTACACTAGTTAAAACACAATATGAACAGAGAAATATGAAATAAATGAAAATAATGAATATTATAGTTAACTATGAATGTCAATAATAATTACTTAACAACCACATTTTAATATTAAACATAGAAAAGGGACTCAACTTGTGCATACATGTTTTTAATATTTTAATATCAATAATAATTACTTAACAACCTACTTGTGCATACATGTTTTTATGTTCCGTAAACATATATGTCAGTGGACTCAACTTGAGTTGGCGACACATGCTTACAGAGATAGATCTTTGTCAGAAATAGGTAAGAATAAAGAAAATTTGAATCCAGCTTGGATCTAGAACTCTAGAATGTTATACACACAAACTCCATATATATTATGACAAAATTCCACATTAATACTCCTTATATAATGATTTTTATGTATGCTGGCCCAACCATAAGTAGAACCACTGGTTAACAGCATCCTAGTATATTATGTTCAAATAGAAAGACAATAAATTCAACATATAGCCACAGAATATGTTTTGATGGTCAACTAATGGTTTTGATTCTGTCACCTAACAAGAGAATCTCATGCATGCTTAAGCTTCATAAAGTAACAACTTATAAATGTCCAGTTGTTAACATTCTCTGTGTCTAGTTGTAGAATTATGTAATAATTTAGTCTCTGTATTTGTTCAGATGGAGACTTACAATTTGAACTGGATCCTGACGGGACTTTCATCTTTTGGCTTCCATCTTTTGGCCTAGAATTTTTCTACTGGCTGTGCAACACTAAAGGAATTTAAATTTTGAAGGGAAACATACTATAAATGGTTGCAGTACTAAAGTTAAAGGTGCAAACACTTAACAAATTACAATATTTTTTTAGGTTCATAAAATTTAAGACGCAAAGTCTATGGAAGGAAAAGAGTACTTTCCGAAAAAGATGGTGGCCTTGGTCACGAACTCCATTTTCTATGTTTAATATTAAAATGTGGTTGTTAAGTAATTATTATTGACATTCATAGTTAACTATAATATTCACTATTTTCATTTATTTCATATTTCTCTGTTCATATTGTGTTTTAACTAGTGTAAAGTGTTAAAACTATTAGTTAAATTACGATAAAGTCTAATTTGATTATACACTAACAGTTTAAAATAGTTTAATATTAGACATAGTTTCCAAATAATCAAGTTGGTGCTTGTGGTTTGCTAGTATTATGTAACACTTATTACAACCTTAAATGGTCTCTAGTTCTTAATTGGTGTTTTTTTCCTTCTACAAACCGAACTTATTACCAAAATAACCCACTTTTTGAAAGTATTTTACCAAACTAACCCACTTTCAAAAATATTAATCAAAATGACTGCGCGGTCATTGAAAGACCGAGCTTAGGCAAAAATAACTCGGTTTTTCAAAGGCCGAGTGTTAGAATTCGAAATCCAAGACTAACACTCGGTCTTTGAAAAACCGAGTTAGTTTTAACTAAACTCGGTCTTTCAAAGACTGAGTGGGATGGTTTGGGAATTAAAAAAAAAGTAGGGTATTTTGGGAAAAACTTTCAAAAAGTGGGACAGTTTGGGAAAAAATTCGAAACAGAGAGGAGCTACAACGGTCATATGGGGTTTATTGGGAATATCATAAGGCTGTTTGGAATTTTGAATTAGGGGGTTAGCCGTTTGATTTGTGGACCGGATCCAATTGCTGAGGTCACCTGTCTTTTTTTCTTTGGACCGTGGCTGTAGTACAACGATACATAAAAAGTATTTCTTTGAAAATTAGAGTTTAATTATTTTAATTATTTAAATAAGTCCCTGAACAAAATTTGATATCTCGTTCTCTTCTTGGGTCAACGGCTGAGGTCACCTGTCCTTTTTTCTTTGGACCGTGGCTGTAGTACAACGGTACATAAAGAGTTTTTCTTTGAAAATTAGAGTTTAATTTTTTTAATTATTTAAAATAGGTCTCTGAACCAAAATTTGATATCTCGTTCTTTTCTTAGGTAATATTTGATCCCTCGGGGATGACTTTTTTTAAATTTAAATAAAATTTTAAACATGACGAAACATCGTCTATCGTCTGTCATTTTTTTAATTAAAAAAAGCCATATTTTGAGTTCAAACGATTACATCTTCAACCTCAAATTCTTAAATGTCAAATATCCAAATTTTGAATTCAAACGACTACAGATGCTCTTAGATGAGCATTTGGATTCACTTCATTTGAAAAACAAGTAAATTAAGGATAGAACTTTTAACTTATCATAAACCATTGAACCATGGTCGCTAAACTAGAAATACCAATTGCATTGAGCATCAAAATAATTAGTTATAGGTATGTTACGAGGATATTACCAAACTAAGGCATCAGACATATTTGTCCTTCTCAGAAATGAGTTATCTATATAAAGACTAGATGTATTCTATAAAAGATTTCCTGAATATCTAAAGACTAGATTTGCCCGTGGGCACGTGCCTACGGCACGTCTTCGGAACGATACAAAACACGAAAAGCCATGTAAACAGTAAAACAATAATTATGTAGCTCAAGTTTGAATAGTATGACAATAATTAGTTATAAATAAATGTCTATGTTTCCATTAGTATATGTTGAAAAATAATTATAAATGGAGGTATAAAATCTAACTTCTTAGAACTTTAAGTGCGGAAAATAATGAAATTTAATTGTTGACAAGAGAAATTTGCTATTAAAAATTCTGAAAATTTACAAAACCGAAATCTTAACATCTAAATTTCTAAGTAAATAAAGAAAGAATGGGATAGAGAGATAGAAAGAGAGAGAGAAAGAGAGAAATATGAAAAAGTAGAGAGAGAAGAGATAGATAGTAATAAAGTAATGAGTTTTTAGGGGGAAAATTTTGGTTTTGGGGTTTGAAATTTTGGAGGGAAAATGTGTTTTGTGAGGTTTGATATGAGCCTTTGATTTTGGGGGGATTGATTGTGAGCCACTTGATAGCTTTCTTTGTAATTTATTATATAAATGTTTCAAGAGAACTTTGAAATGGGAAAGATGCTAATTGAATTTCAGAGGTCAAGTGAAAGGATTAAGACAGGCTTTCTTTGCACTTCACCTTCGAGAGTACGATGTGGACAAAGTATAAAACTCAAAATTTTACAAAATCAGATCATTCTAGTTGTAATATTATGTAGATATTTAATAGTAAACTCGCTACTATTAAAATTTGTATTGACTGTTTGAGCCTCATTTGTGGGCTATTTTTTTTTTATACGGTGGATAGAGCCTTACGGCTCCTACCCACAAATATATTACGAAAAATAAAAGTAGCATACAAAAGACCCAATTTTACGAGGAGTAAAACTCAGTAGGAAAAAAGCGCAGCGGGGAAAACGACAACAAGGAGCCCCTAAGAACAACAACCCACACAGTTGAGCTAACAAAGGCTATACCTCCAGCGAGACCAACTGGAAGCGCAAATGCAGAGAACTACAAACAAAAGGACAAAAAACCAACAAATACAACGCCCAGAACCGATCAAGGAAAGGCTGGAACAGCGGTCCGGACGCCCAACAGAAAGGACCGCGAAGCGGGGAACAAAACGATTACCACACGCTCAGTTGCACACCAACCGCAACCAGGCTCCCACCCTGCAGAAAGCAACGAAACACGCAAAAAAATAAAAGCGAACAAGAAACGCTAAAGAACGGCTCTGTGCCAAACCCCAAACACAGAACGCAAACGAAACACCAGAGAAGGTGCAAATGCAACATAGAAAAACACTGCAATGCAAACGCCAGCGAAAAGGGAAACACACAAAGCGTTTCCACTTACTGCAGCGCAGAGACACCCAACCAAACAGAGCATCACCCCCACACAAGCAACCAACAGCCAACATCCGAGCTCAGCGCACAAAACAGGGCCTAACCCCCCAACTGAGCAAAACACACAAAGCAAACATAAAGAGTGCAAAACAAAGAGCAACCCCTCCACTGCAATGAAAACCAGACCTAAACAACCAACCAAACCAACAGAAGCCTCACAAAGCAGCACAGAGAAAAAAACCACACAGACCATGGCCGATCAGAAGCCAAACGAAAATATAGAGCTAACCACCAAAAGAGTAACCGCAGAACATTACCAAGAGTTTAGTTTAAACGAGAAGAGGCCAAAGCGGTGCTAAAACACACAGGCCTAAGAGGGGCAACACCCCGACAGAGTAAAAGAACCAGAATGCCATAACAAACGAACATAAAGTACGGGTGGAGCAACTTCAAAAGTTGCCCCCTGCATGCCTGAGAGCAGTCAGCTCAGGAAAACAAAATAGAAATGGATCAGGGCCAAAGCCGAGCCATGAAGCTCGCATCCAAAATGAACCAGCCGGTTCACCAAAAAGAAGGCCCCAAACACAAAGCTACAACCTCAAGTCTGCAAAGAAAATGGAACATAAATTAAAAACTGTAACCAAAGAACAACATGATTAAGAAAAATTAGAGCGATAACTTCTAGGTGCCACATCGAGACGACTTAAAAACAATGCATTAACTTGATCCAAAGTAAGACCGGAGGGCCAAAATTTGGAATAGAAAAGGAAGTCATCTATGATGCTATCTATCGAAGAGAGGGACAGCAAGTAGATACGCTTGTCCGTTCGGACCAAATAACCCAAATAATCACCATAATCGAAAGGAACCAAGAATTACGAAATTCTTTCTTGATGTGCTGGGACTTCCAGAAAGAAGCGAATTCGCAGGGAATACTCAGCACTTGCCAGGCAGTTACTGCGATCTTCCAAAGAGGTTGGATGAAAGCACACTTGAGGAAAAGGTGATCGGCGTCCTCATGATGGGACGTGCACAAAGCACACAACTGGCCTACCGCCAGATTCCTCTTGTTAAGCACTTCTACCGTCAGAAGCTTGTTATTCAGCGCTAGCCAGGTTAAAATTTTAGACTTGAAAGGAGCACAGCTGCTCCACAATGGTTTTGCACTTGGGGAGACAATCCCACCGAAATTGAGAAAGTTGTAGAAGGATTTAACTGAATAGATACCAGAGCTAGTCCATCTCCATTTGAAATCTTCAATGTGATGCCAGGTATAAAAGTTAATATCATTAAAAAGTTGTTGAAGCTCAATCTCAAGAGGCGGAGGAAGAGCGCTCGAGAAAGGAATAGACCAGAACTTTTGGTTATTGATAATAACAACATACTCAGACACCAAGGCATCGGGGTTGGATGCCAACCGAAAGATGCTAGGGAACGCATGAGCGAGTTTGATGCTGCCAAACCACAAATTCGTCCAGAATCTAGTATTAGTGCCGTAAGCGCATTAATGAACCAAGCCACATTGGAAAGGACTGGCCACTTTCCAGACACCTTTCCAAAATGAAGATGATTTACGAGGAAGATAAGGGAGAAAATCCCACAAATTATTACGGGAATAACAATTGGAATAGATCATGCGCGCCTAAGGCAGCTGCTCACATTTAAGAAATCTCCATAACCATTTGCCTAACTGGGCCAATTTTTATGTCTGAGATTCAAAACACCTAAACCACCAGCTGGCTCAGAGGTGCAGATAATTTTCCAGCTGCAGAGATGAGTACCAGCTTTATACGAATCTGACCCTGACCAGAAAAAATTTCTTCTAATACGATCAATCCTCTTAATTTTTATGTCCCTCATTTTGTGGGCTATAGTCCACTGTTTCCAGTTTTTTTCGTGAAATTTTGTATTTGACTGTTTTAGCCTCATTTGTGGGCTATAGTCCACAGTTTTTGGTCACATTCGTAAGATTTATTATTTTCCTCATTTTGTGGGCTATAGTACACTGTTTTCGATCACTTTCTTGAGATTTCGTGGTTTACTATTTTGGCCTCATTTTGTGGGTTATAGGCCACAGTTTCCACCCGTTTTTCGTGAAAATTTTGTATTTGACTGTTTGAGCATCATTTATGGGCTATAGTCCACTATTTTCGACTACTTTCGTGAGATTTTTAATTTACCTCATTTTGTGGGCTATAGTACACTATTTTCGACCACTTTCATGAATGTCTTATTTTACTGTTTTTGGCCTCATTTTGTGGGTTACAGTCCCCAGTTTTCGGCCGTTTTCGTGAAATTTTTTATGTAACCCCTGTTTTCATAATTAAATATTTCTTGTATATTTTATTTATTTCGAATCATTGTATATTTTGACGTTAATTTCTATTTCTATATGATCAACTATTTATAATATATAATGTTTGGATTATTTTGATGAATTTGTTAAACTCGAATCCCATCTTGATATGTATATTATTTTATTTACTGTCATTGTTATTATCGTTATTATTATAGTTACTGTTATTATTATTTTTATTGTTATTACTATCATTAAACTCTTTGATTTATTAATTTTAGAAACCCTTTAGATCGTAATCTATATTTTGTGATTATTAGAATATGGATTTGCTTACATTTTGATTTAAATTAAATTAATTATTGTTTAATGTATTTTAGCCCAAATTAACCCCGATTTTGTTTATTCCGTGAATTCGTATATTCAATTGTGTTATTAGTATTTGAGTATTAACATAATGTATACTTTTGCATCAAAAAACATAATGTATACTTTTTGATTCATTTGTACTATTGTACTACTATTTATTTATTTGTTTAATTATTTGTTTTTAATCTAAAAATCATTATTCATACCCAAAATCCATAACCCATTTTTCTTATTGGATAATCCACCCTATTAACCCAAAATCCTATAACCCTATTTATATAAATAACCCTAAACCTAACCTAACCCTACCCCCTACCGTTTTACCCTAATCTACCCAGCCGCCATACTCCATCTTCTACCCGATTCTAAACCCTGCCTCTTCATCTACCATCCTACCCATGCAGCCGCCTATACCTTCTCATCGTCTTCTTCTTAACCCATTCTCAACCCTATTCCGACCTTCCTACAACGGCCGCAGCATCGTAGCAACTCCACTGCGACCTCCCATCATCTCTTCTGCTCGACCTCTGAGCGCTCTGCACGGGATCCTCGACGTCCCCGCTATGCTCCGCCCCTCTCCCTCAGCCTGGTGCCCCGCCGCTGCATCGCACCCTCTGTGTACTCCCACTGTGCCACCCCTTTGCGTCGCGACAGCCCTGTTGACCACAGCACCAGCCATTCACCTCGTCGACACTGTGACTGCACCCTCCACCGCAGCGCAACAACAAAACCTGAGACAGCGATAGTATCCCCGTGTAGGCCACCCTGTGCTGCTCTTCCGGTGGCGCCGCCGTCGACTGGTCTGCCACTGCCGCAGTCGAGCCCCGCCGCCGTGTCCCCTGGCCGCTGCCCATGGCTGCCGAAAACATCCCTCTACGGTGCCGCATCAACTTCTCCCCCCCGGGTGGTTCTCTTGTTGGGTTATTTGGATCATGAGTTTTGATCAAGTGGATCGGGGGCCGTCGATCGCCTTGATGATCTTGATCCTAGCTCTTGGATCTCAACCGTCGGATCTTCATCATCATCTCATTTTGATCATCATCATCAAGTGATCCTGAACCGCTTGATCCCCTCCCGATCGTGACTTGATCTTCATCATCATCATCAGATCTTCATTATCAACACCAGATCAGATCCCATCCGTCCAATTCGATCGTGAACATCAGATCAGATCAAAGTAGATCCAACCGTCCGATCATCTTGATCTTGATTACCATCAAGATCCGATCTCGATCGTCGATCAACGCCCTCATCCAATCAAGACAAGTATTCTCCTTGTACAATTTATTGTCCTAGTACAAGCATTTAATTGAAAATACCGCAAACAGATAGTAGTTATGACTCCTCCTTGTCTCATCATTGTTGATCTTAAATTACTCCTCATCGATTCCATAATCTTAAGAGTCACAACCCTTTCGTTGTTTTATTTACAAACTAGTTAGACTCATTTATCTCCTAGTCACTTGAACACATGAAACTAAGAAACCCTAAACTTGTAGATATGTGTTGTATCATGTATGTGATGATCTTGCATTCTTTGAGTTGAGAAATAGATGTTGTATGCTGATTTGATAACCACTACATCCGTATTTGTATCACTCATTAATCTAGACTCATAATAACCAATTATCATGCAACTTATATATGAAAGACATTCACACTTGCTACTGTTCTGGACTTTACTTGCTGTTTCGACCCCTTAAAAATCAAAATCTGAACTTGAGACCTGAATATGAAATGTATCTCTGAATGTCTAGTTGTCGATAGCATCCAGAATTTTCAAATTCCAAGTTACGGTCTAGGAGATATCGCAGTTTTACTGCTGCTGTGTCGGTAGTCGCATATTCACAAAAACTGCTGCACTTCTTTAGTTTACAAATTATTTTAACTATGCTACTAGTAAGTGATTGACTTGAAATTTTGTATGCTATTGCTGGACACCCTAGAGAACATTCTCTAATTTTTTCAGAATTAATTAGTAATGTTTCAACCCTGTTTCACATGCATAAACTCAGATTCACAAATTCTGGTTGAACACAAATGCTGTATAGTTTGCTGTTTTGACATATGTTACCACAACTTTCATGTACCTTAATTAAATGCGTTGGAACCGGAAAGGATTCTAGTTTCTAGATCTTCTGACGGATTCACTTTTGCTATCTTGTAGCAACGGGAATCGCAGTCTTGGTGCACGACCTCATGCTGTCCAGATTTGAGATTTTCGCTGTTCTTGATATTTTGATTTGTTTAGACCCTCGAACTTATATCCTAACTAGCCTAGACTTGTTCCATGTTCATGATTATGTTCACTTGACTTGTTTCGCACACTTTCATGCTTGTTTAGTAATAATAATAAATAACAAGTTGGGGTTTAAGGGGAAGACCATAGTAGTGGACAATATAGGTAAGTGTACTCGGAAGGGGGCCCGTGTTTCCCAATACTTGGTTCATGAACTTGTTATATCTTGATTGATTCATGGAGACATTACTTGGCTCATGAACTTGTTGGATTCTTGGACCCATTGTGCGGTTCTTGAACTTGTTAATGGATTCACGAACTTGTTTCGTGAACTTGTTATTTATTTTCTAATTCATGAACCATGCTTGCTTGATACTTGATACCTGAGTATGCCGCCCTATAGACTCCATTATTAGGCCTAAACGAAATTGTATTGATTGTAGCAACCATGTAATAAAAGTATGGATGCATGAAGTGCTACCTAGATAGTAATAACCACAAGACTTGAACATGAAACTTAAACTTGATACATGCTTACTTGATACTTGATGACATGATACATGAGACTTGATACTTGAATATAATACTTGACACTTGTAACTCGATACTTGTACTTGACAACTTGACACTAGACTTGAGACTTGTTACTCGACACTTGTACTTGATACTTGTCACTTGATGTTGGATACTCTTACATGTTCACTTTCCACTTACTCCACTATTAGTATTTGTTATCCAACCTGGTCACTCGAGTTGTCTTTCTTGCTAGCTAGTTCTTGAATTCCCACTACTTGTTGCATCCCAATTATATTCTTGATTCCAAATCTTGTTCCATATTTCTTATACTTATTTTTACTATTTGGGGTCCTAACTTCCATTAATGGCATTTCTCTTGTTTTCTCTATTTTTCCCTTTTTTATAATTATTAAGCAGACTTTGGAGACGTGTTGCCGGCTGGAATTGGTGAGCAGAGATTTTAAGCTTCAAATGGAGAAAAGACGTGCTTAAATTATTTATTTTCTTTGAGTTATTATTTTCTTGCTACTTAAGACTTGTAACA